>NDGN011521301.1:4621-14629 GCA_002564285.1 Tympanoctomys barrerae | reverse complement strand
TTGTGGGGATCGAACCACAGCAACCTGAGTCTGACTGCTTTGTTGAAGCAGCCACTTAAAAAACTGAGCTAAGGGGCAGGCCCCCACAAAAATATATTACAGGATATCACTTTTTAGGATTATTTTTCACTCAGTATAATTTTATTGAGATTCTTTTAGGTGTTTGTGTTCATAGTTCCTTCTTTTTGAGGACTGAGAGTATTCCATAATATGAATATGGTACAGTTTTTTCTTCTTTTTTTTGAATCAGGGCCTCACTATGTAGTACCAGGCTGACCTTGAACTCATTATGTAGCCCAGGCTGACCTTGAATGTATGTTGATGCCTTTTCCTGAGTGCTAGGATTGCAGGAAAGCCCCACCATGCTCAATTTGCTACAGTTGGATTACCTACTGAACAATTGAGGGACATCTGGGTTCTTTCTAGTTTTGGGATATTATAAACAAAGATGTACAAACATCCACACGTAGGTTTTTGTGTGAACATAGTTTCGTTTCTCTGAGTTGAATAAATAGGAGTAATCACTGGACTGCAGGCGTGGAGGACCTAGGGCTCTTTAGTGTTTTTGGCAAGGCTAGGAATTAAACTGGTATAAAATAGATTAGCAAAGAAAAGTATAAAAGTTTATCTAATACAATATAAGTTTTATATGACATAGGTGCCCTTACAAGGAAGCAAAGCCCCAAAGAATCTGATTCTTTCTTCCACCAGCCTAAATCTGCTGTTGAGCCCCTCCAGCACATTTTTCATTTTGTTTAATTGTGTTTCAACTCCAGAATTGCTGTTTAATTCTTTTATATGATGTCTATCCCTTAGTGATATTGTTTATTTGGTGAGATATTGTTCTCATCCTTTTTGCTTTTTACATATGCTTTTAAAAAGTTATTTGAACATGTTGAAAACAGCTGATTTATACTCTTTGTCTAGTAAACTCAATGTCTACAGGCTTCCTCAGGGACAGTTTTTATTGAGTTCCTTGTTTTTTTTTTTTGCTTGGATATGAGCCACATTTTATTGGTTTGGTATATGTTTCATAAGCTTTTTGAAATCCAGACATTTAAAATAATATTATGTGGCAACCCTGGAAACTGAGTTCTTCTGCTTATCTGGTGTTTGTTCCTGTGGGGTTTTTGTTGTCTGTTTTGTGATTTTTCTTGTACTGATGTAAAATTTTGTATAACTACTGAAGTCTGTACTCATTAGTTATAAATTATTGAACAGAGATTCTCTTAAATTTGTTTCTGTCTTTTTGAAACAAAAAAGACATGAGCAGTTCAAGAATCTGTGAACTTACTTTGTAGCCTCCAGGCTGGCCTGGAACTTACAGCGATCCTCTGGCCTCAGCCTCCTGCATGCTTGATGACAGGTGTGTGCCACTACACCCAGCCTCTCTTAAATTTCTTCAATGATAATTCTCCAGAGTTTGTGTGTGGTGAGGTATACCTGCAATTTTTAGGCTGAAGCTTTGTAACTCTTCCTTATCTTTCACTCCTGCTTGTGCAGAGCCTCAAGATCAGTCAGAAGTAGAAACCTGGGTCTTCGGTGGGCTTTTCTGGACAGTACATAGCTCTGTGCATATCCATAGTTTTATGTGTGCCTGTTGCTTCTGAGATCTCCAGGACATACTGGAATGTCTTAACACCTCCTTTCTCATCTTTCAGGATTTTCAGTCAGCTCTTTGTTGGCCCCAACTTTAGGTGTTGTGATGTTAAACAACTGCTGCTGATGGTTTTTGACAAAATAGGCTGCACTGAAACTGCAGATGGGGCTCACTGGATAGCAGTTCACTGGGAATGGCACTTCTGGGGGATGCCGCACCTGTTCTGCCTTTCCAATGGCTGCCAAGATGCTAAACTTCACCATGATTCAGGGCTGTGAATTTTTAAGGCAACCAGGGTTGGGTGGGCCTGGGAATGGGAAGGTAAAGGGTGGGGACTGATAAGTTGATGTAAAACATTTGTTTTTCTTACTAATATCTAGCTACTTTTATTTGAATACATACTCGGTAGATTGTTGCAAGCGTTTGGTTAATTCCCAGAGAAGGATTTTGAAAATTCTTACTCTCTCTCTCTCTCTCTCTCTCTCTCTCTTTTTGTCTGAGACAGGATTTCACTATGCAGCTCAGGCTGGCAGTGAGCTCAGTTTGTAGCCCAGGCTGGTCTTGAATTTGCCACAATCCTCTTTCCTCAACCTCCTGAGTGCTGGGATTACAGGTGTGTGCCACCACACCTGGCCCCTTACTCTTCTACTCTTTTTTTTTTTTTTTGTACTGGGGATCAAACTCAGGATCTTGCACTTGCCAAGCAGGGGCTTATGCTGCTGAGCCGTATCTCTGGCTACTCTCCCATTCTTGATGGCATTCTGTGGCTGCAGAACTCATGATACCTACTCTTTCAAGTACTTTTAAACGTACTTTTAAACTTATTATCCATTTTTGTTGTTGTTGTTGTTTGGGTTTTTAGACAAAGTCTTGCTATGTAGCCCAGTCTGGCCTCAAACTCACAGTGATCCTAGTGCCTCAGCCTCTCAAGTGCTGTGCCACCATGCCTGGCTATTATTGCCTTATTCTTTTTTTTTTTTTTTTTTTTTTTTTNNTCCAGTACTGGGGATTAAACTCAGGACCGTGTGCTTGCCAGGCAGGCACTTACTCTACTGAGCTATCTCCCCAGCCCTTGAGCTATCTCCTCTGGCCATTATAAATTATTGGGCCATTTCTTTTTTCCCCCCCCGTTGGCTGTTTCTTTGCTTTTCTTTTTTGTCTTTTTGCCACAGGTTTTGTTATGCACTTCTGGCTGGCCTTGATCTTGTAGCAGTCCTCTTGTCTCAGCCTCCTGAATGCCAGTTCTGGCTGTTTCTTATTGATTTAGAGATACCTTTTGCTGAAACCTCTGTTGTTCTTATGTTACAAATAACATCTTTCGTATTTTGTAGTTTGCCCCTTTACTTCTCAGTGATTTTTTTATTAAAATAATGACTTAAATTTTAATACAATTAAATTTATTAATATTTTCCTATAAGGGTAATCTTTTCCGCATGTGCTATATTTAAGAAATCTCTCTCAGTAAAAGGAAATGAGTTTATTTCCTGTTATGCCCTGCTCTACAGTGCCCCTCTGCCAGACTGATTAGTCCACTGCTCTTAATCCCAGTCTCCTGCAGTCCTAGGACACAAGAAAAATGTAGACAAATTTTCTTCTAGAGGCTGGACATGCTGGTACATGCTTGTAATCCCAGCACTTGGGTGAACGAGGCGTGAGGATTGCTGCTAGTTCAAGACCAGCTTGGGCTACATAGTTCAAGGCAAGTCGCCTTCCTCACAGTGTGGCGCTGTGTCAAGAAATTAAGACAGTCTGGCAGCTCATAACATACGTGGTCTGGAGGCTGACTGCCAGTGGAGTCCTCGTTGCTGACTGAATCTGCTGAGGTCTCCGGGACCTACATCTCTATCTGCTTCTGACCTTCCAGCTAGAACCTCTCCTTGAGCTTGGCCCACAGCATGCCGAGGCTACCTCTCCAACGCTTTCCAGACCCCTCGCAGGAGCCAGTCCCAGAGGCTTCTGAACCACGTGGTCAGGTGGTTACTGCAGTGACTCCTCTTGTCTCATATCAAAATCTGTCTCGATCACTTTCTTCTTGCTGAAATATAACACGCTCAGCCTCTCCAGTGCTGTGCCACCATGCCTGGTTCATGGCTCCCCGTGTAGAGGCCTGGGTGGAAGGGAGCTGCTCTTTTGTGAACTCATAGAATAGATTTTGATTTTGATTTTATTTCTGGATATTTGATAGACTCAGAATTATTTATGGAAAATAATCTTACTTTATTTACTGCTCTTTAGTAGTACCTTATCTTATAACTCAAATAGCCACATGCTGTTTATTTCTGTTCTCACTTCTGTTCCATTGGTGGTCTTCCCCCGTTTCAGTAGCTCAGCATATTAATTACTGACTTTTATAGTCAACCTTGATATGTGGTAGTAAAAGTCTCCTTAATTTGTTCTTTAAAATTGTCTTAGCTATTTTTGTGCTCCTGGTATATTGTAAGACAGATTTTTAAAAATTGTTATTACAGTGCACCCATAGATCAATGGGTAGCCTTTAAGTCCATGAAGATGGTATATCTTTCTTTCCTTTTTTTAGTACTGAGGAGCAAACTCAGGACCTTGCCTTTGCCAAGCAGGCACTTATACCACTGAGCTATCACCCTGCCCAGTATATTTTTCAATTAATGTGTCTGTACACTGTTCTTGATTTACTTTTCTTGTTATTTTCTAGCTTTCTGGATAGAGGCCTCAACATTTTTTTTTTGTTGTTGTTGTATTCTTTCTCCAAATATTTAATGTTTTTAAACGGTATGTTACACTGTTGCAATGGTATATTTAGGATTTATTTTCTAGCATTTTATGCTGCTAGTATATAGAAAAAAATTAATTGATTTTATAGTAACCTTATATACAATAAATTTACTAAATTCATTTATTAATCCTAATAATTATATGTTGGTAGTTTTAGATTTTCTATAATTATATATAAACTTGTTGATTATGAATAAACACGATTCTAGTTATTTCCCCATCCTTACCCTCTTTTCTTTCTTTTTTTTTTTTTTTAAACTCTATTGCACTTGGGTCTCCTGGACAGTACTGAGTAAAATGGTAATCAGCGTCTCCTCCTCATTACTAATCATTGCTGCCCCCTTTGGGTAGCCAAGAAATGTAAGTGCTGAAATGCAAATGCACCGCCATGCTACCCTATCTGTGTAGGCCAGTTCTGTGGCCATAGTAACACTTGAAGTTCACCCCTTACCTGGAGATTAACAAGGCTTGAGCTTCCTACTAAGCATAATCTTCCTTGGTTTATGCAAGTCACAGGCTCAATCAAGTCCCTGTAGGCACCATAGCTGTAACTTCTCCAGGGGAAGGAAGGAGTGAAAGGAGGCTGATTTCTAATCCGCGCTGGATTGCTTGACCTGTTTCTGGTGAGGCAGATGTTTAGAACTTAGTTTAGCTCTAGAGGATCCTAAACTCTGAGCGATTCTTTGGAGATCTTGTAGTCCAAATAAACTCTGTCTGTGATACTTCAAATTTGCCTAAAAGGGTCACCTTCTGATTGAATCGGGTATTGTTTTCTCCACATATTTGTCTAAAAATGCAAATGGATTTGAAAGAGGCAAGAAATCAGGTAACTTTCACAGTTTGTCAGTGTCACACAGTTCTAGTAATACCAGTAAAACACACCCCATACACACACACAAACACAGGTTGGCACACTTACCCAGTCTTAGTGACCAGGAGAGCTTCCCTCCTCTAAGTCCAGAGGGACAATGGGGAAATGTCCCAGAGAATATGAAGAAACATCCTTTGGGCTTCAGAGCTAGGCTACCTGAATTCACTGCCTGCACACCCATTATTGACTTCCTAACCTCTGAGAAGCTGTTCAGCATCTTAGAGGTTCAATTACCTTGTCTGTAAAATAGAGATAAGAGCATTATCCACTTGGCACATAATAAGCATTCATTAAATACTGTTGTTGTTGGACAGTGTTAACCCCCTGCTTCCTATGCCTGTGTTCAGTGCAGACAAGCTTCAGAAATTGCAGTTCATTTTCTGTGTCAGCTGGATGGAGCCATGGGATACTCAGTATTTTGTTAAATACTATTCTGGATGTTTCTGGATAAATTAGTATTTGAATCAGTAGACTGAGTAAAACAGATTGTCCTCCCCACTGCAAGTGGGTCTCACCAGCTGTAAGAGTCAATAGGACATAATGACTGCCTTCCAGCCGGGTCTTCCCCTGCCTTTGAACCTGAGCTGAAGCCTTGTCCCTTCCTTGGTCACAAGCCTACTAGCCTTCAGACTAGAACCTCATATCAGCTGGGAATGTTCTGGGAATCCAGCTTGTTAATTATAGATCTGGGGATTGATGAGCCTCACAGGCACTCAGGTGAATTTCATTAAAAAAAAATCCTCTTCCCTCTACATACGCATCTGTTGGTTCTGTCCCTATGATGAACTGACCACAAGCATTACTCTTGGCACAACTCTCCCTCACCTTCCTTGCTTCACCTTAAGAAATAGTCTTGTAACTCACTCCACCTAAGCCCTGAACAGGGGGCCCTGAGGTTCTTTCTCAGGGACAGCCCTGAAGGCCCAAAGAGATGGCAAAGATGACTCTAGTGAGAATCTGTTGGGGATCATGGGCCTGGCTTCCAGACTTTGAAGGTCAGGACTGCTGGGCAGAGTCAGGAAGAGGCAATGAGCTGAGGGTTCTTGGTGTCAGTGGCTTCCCCTGTTCCTTAGACACACTGGCTCATCACTGCTTCAATGTGTGCATGAGTTAGGGCTCTTGGTCACAAGTAAATGAAGTTTGTTGGCTTAACAAAAGGGGATGGAAAGGCCAACCAGATAGCTCAGCAGACTAAAGCACCTGGTTAGGCAAGCACAAGGACCGGGGCTTGATCCTGGTCACCACATGTTGTGCAGCCACTGAGACAGCAACTGAGACTGGGTGTGGTGGTGCGTGCCTGTAATCCCAGCACCTGGGAGGCTGAAAACAGGAGGATCAGTACAAGTTTGATCTGTGTAGTGAGACCCTGTAGACCCTATGCTAAATACATTTTTTAAAAAGGGGTGGAGGTAGATGGAGTAGGAATTAGCATGAAATAGAGAGGATGCTAAGAGACCAACCTAATCTAGGGGAAAGTGGAATCTTGTGAATACCAGGGGGTCAAGAAGCAGGCAGCAAAACCCAGTATGGCATGCTATGTGTTTCTCAGGATAGCCATAGCAATATTCCCAGCTCCCCAACTCCCTCTAGAACGTTTCCATGCCTTATCATTAATTGGAATTAACTTTCTTTCCCTTTGAACCTGGGAAGAACTTGGTAGCTGTCCCAATGAATGGAATGTGGCAGAAATGACACTGGGTGACATCAAAATAGTGGCTTCTCTGGCCCTCACTCTCTCATGAGAGCAATGCTTGCCCCAGCAGCCAACTGCCACTTTTGGAGGAAGTCCAGGCCACAACAAGCAGGTGACCCCACTGAGAACCCCACTGGGGGCTCAGTACACAACCAGCGGCCCCAGCCACAGGGAGGAGCTGTGGATGACCCTCGAGTCTCTGTGCACCTCGGGTGATTGAGTTGAGCAGGGAGCGGTTATCTCTACCAAGCCCCTCCAGAAGTGCAGACTTGTGAGCAAAATAGTTGTCATTATTTTAAGTCTTCCATTATGGTGGGTTTGTTACACAGAAATTAGAGATCAGAAAATAACAGCTATGGCAGAAATCACTGGTGAGGATGATATCTAGGGTTCTGCCACTGTAGCCCCCTGAAGACTAAGGTCCCCTGAATGTTCGCTCTTCCTAATCTCTTGAGAGTCAAGTCCCAGGAGGCAGCATGTGCCTGGGTGAAGGTGCCCAGCTGGGGCTGTGCTGGGTCAGGTAGAGGGAGGCTCCTTGTTCCTCACCCCAAGAAGAGAAAGGGCCGAGAGTTGCCCTCCTACAAGACTGCATGGAACAGTGACTTCCCTCAGTACTGTAGTGTGAAAGTGTCTCAGTGGCCCCTTTAGCACTCCTGGGGGTGACAGAATCTTCAGAAATATGACCTGCTTAAAAGCCGTCTGGCCAGGAGGTGGTCTCTGAAGGGTGTCTTGGGGCACCAGCCCTGCCTCTTCTTCCTTTCTGAGTCTCAGCCTTGAGGTGGGCAACTTTGCTCTGCTAGGTACTTCCACCAGGATGTGCTGTTTTGCCTCAGGCCCAAGAGCAGTGGAGCCAACTGGAGAGGGACAGAAACCTCTGAGACCATGAACCAAAATAAACCTCCTCGTTTTCTAAGCTGGTTATGTCATATATTTTATTATAGTAACAGAAAGCTGTCTACCACAAGGCCCAAACCGACATGTCTGTTTCCTCTGATGATGAGTTTCCCTGGTCTCTGCACAGCGCTGCCTCTGACACCCTGCCTCATGCGCCACACCTGCATTTACCCTGTGCAAGTGTCTGAATGTGACTTATCCTCTCCGTTCCCGCCACCCTGTTCCTCATGTGGAGAGGGGAGGCAACGATAGTAGCTCATTGACAGAATTATTACAAAGATTAAATAAATGAACATGTGTAAAGCACCTGAAACAGTTCCTGGCACACTTTAAGGTTTAGAATTGTTATTAGAAAGTCAGGTTTTCTAGAGAGCCTTTCTTTGATTCCCTTCGCTAAAGCAGAGCCATGTTAACCCTACCACTCACTTATTTTAGCACTTACCACTAAATCTAATTACCTTTTTTCTCAAGAAGTTGCTTCCCATTTGCTTTTCTTTCTCATTTTGTTTGTACCTATTAAAATGTGATTGAACCTGATGCGTGTTAGCACATGTATGGGGAATGTAAGTCCTTGCCCCCATCCCAGGAGGATAATGGAGTGTCATGTGGGACATGGAGATGCCAGGCCCAGACCTCCTGTGTGGGGAGCTTGTGGCCCCAGCGGGTGAGCATGCTGCCAATGGATGTCTTTCAGTTGCTGGCTGGCTCTAGGGTGTCCCAACTGTAGAGAGCAGTCTCACCCGGAGCCAAGGTTTTTCTCAGGTGAATCAGTGAGGGATGTGTGCACAGAGAGAGCTGGCCGTCAGGTCAGTCATGATGGCTTGCGGCACCTGTGGGTCCCCATAGGTTGCCATGGGCCTGCTTTATGGCTGATACTCAGCTCTGCCCACTGTTGTTCCCCACTCTGCAGGCTCCCAAGGCCAGGATTGGCAGGTGGTTTTTGGTTCTAGCAGGACTTTGTAGAGTTCCTTTTGCACTGGGCACAAGTGGAAAAGAAGCAAAGAACCTGTGATGGAGGAGGCCCTGGCCAGGTGCTCCCGAGCACTGGGTCCTGATTCTCAGTGTGATAGAGCCCAAAGGACCCAGGGCTTAACCACGTTTCTCCAGTATTTCTACCCCACATGCTCAGAGGGAAGGAAGGGAGCTCAGGAAGACAGGGCATCTTTACCCACTGACTGAGGAAGGGGAGGGGGATGCCCATTTGAGACGCTGTGATCCAGATGTGAATTTCAAAGTCGAGGCCTAGGGTGGCCCTGGCTGTGGTCTGATGGAGGACAGGTCTTGGGGTACATCAGAGATCAGAACTGGTGCTCAGTGGGGTCTGGACTTTAGCCTGAAGCTGGGATGCAGGTTCTGAAGGGGCCAGCACTGTCTGGGGCTGGATCAGTCAGACTTGAGCCTAAGGGTGGCATTGACCATGGTTCAGCTTGGCAGGAGCCAGGACTTGGTGAGAGGCCAAGGTGTGGTCCTTGTGCCACCATTGGGCTCAGGATCAGCCTGGCTGTGGGTCATGGCTCTCTCTCTGGGGTCACCTCTACTAGCTGGAACCTCACTTGGTTTTGGTCTGGGGCTTCCTCAGGCCAGTGCTCAGTCCAGGTCTGTGCTTCGTTCTAGGCCCTGGTCTGGAGCAGGCACTTGAGTCAGCTGCTGGCTCCACAGCAGGGCTGGCCATGACAGCCCCTGGCCAAACCTGGCCCACTGTGTGGCTTTGTGATGAGGTTTTATTTAACACATCTTGCTTTTTTTTTTTTTTTTTGGTGGTAACAGGGACCTTGTGCCTGCCAGGCAGGTGCTTATGCTGCTGAGCTGTCTCAGCCACACCACTTTCAAATGTTTATTCACCCTTTGTGGTAGTGTTAATGTCTTAGGGGCAGTGGTGAGCAGATGTAGCAGAGCCTTTGGGCCTGCACAGCCTAAAATGTGTACTCTCTGGTCTGTGATTGTAAAAGCTTGCCAACCGCCATTCTAAAGCAATGGGGGCTCTGGTGTGTGGGGGCTCGGGCCTGATATGGCTGTGTGTCCAGAGCCTCTCTGAAGGGAGGTGACTGGGGGGACAAGGTGACTCGAAGAGAAAGCCTGGGCCTCAGGTAAAGCCCAGCACTGGTGTCGTTCTGGGTCCTTTCACCACAAGGTGATTTTCAGTTCTCTCTCTCTCTCTCTCTCTCTCTCTCTCTCTCTCTCTCTCTCTCTCTCTCTCTC
>NDGN011521299.1:0-12196 GCA_002564285.1 Tympanoctomys barrerae | reverse complement strand
TTGAACTCAGGTCCTTGCGCTTGCCAAGGAAGCGCTTATTCCACTGAGCCATCTCTCCGGCCCTTAATGTTTATTTTGCAAAATGCAAATTTACCTTTTTTTCATGGCTGTCGTGTCCATGGTGGCCCTCTACATAGCAATACCAGATATTTTCCTTAAAAGCTACAAGCAGAATTTCATGGGATGGTAAAGGTAGGTACTAAAGAATGATCGTATTTTCATTGTAAAGCTTTGGGGTCATAAGAAAATCAACCTATTAAAACCAAGACCACTGGATTAATGTGCTCAAATATATGTTGGATTGAGATGCCAGCTCTCCACTGGGAGGTTTTCAATGTTAACCCTACACTCTCTGGCTTCTAGAAACATTTTGATGTAGTTCTCTGTCTGCATATGATCTTCAGTATTGAAAATCATCAACCTAGGGGAAAAAAAATCAACCACAATATCTATCTTTACATGTGCTCAAGTCCACTTCTGTTTCTGATTCTGAGAGCTCTCAACTAACACAGGAAGGAAAAGCAGAAGAAAATAATGACCTATCTTCTCAACAAAAAACAAATACAAGCACAGATGTACACAAATAAGTTTTCATTATCTGACATCAATTTCCTTATGTGATTAATTAGAACTATGCAAAATTTAAATTCAGCTTTCTAGTTTTAAAATTTATATGTTAAAATATGCCTTTTGCCTGATTTTATTTCATTTTTGTGTCTAAGGATCTTGATTTAATAGAACTGGTTATCCAATTCCCACCTCATTTCTCTGATACAGTAAAGGCTCAGGCCTGAAGTAAAGGTTCTCCAGCTCCAGAGACTTCAGTATCCTTGTCACAAAGCATCTTCTCATCTTAATCTCTCCAAACATGAGCTCCAACTGAGGAATATAAAGGAGTCGATTCACTGGTGTTAGAATTGACAAGTAGGCCTACAAAATGTCTTCTCCAACAGCATTGCATCAAAGGATGGATACAGACCCTACAGCGAGCACAGCATCCATATCATTCTGATATAAAACTGATTTTTTAAAAAGAGGGCTACAAAGAGGGCTACAAAAATTCCCTCCACAAACACAAAGATAGTGATAATAAAATGAAGAGTTCTTATGTACTAAGCCAGGCATCACTCTCAGCCCTCTAATGGATGAATATAGCATTGGAACCCACATAGCAATCCTTTCGGAGAAGCCTGTTCCTATCACCATTGTTCAAACCAAGGCCTGAAGAGTCAGCTGACATCTGTGGTCACCCAGACAATAGGCAATGACTAGGATCTTGGACACAAACCCAGATCTGGCCCCTGTACTCATGCTCTGAACTTCTATGGTACCACTTTCCTATGACTATCCTTATATCAATGTAGTTTTTAAAAATATAAGTCATATATTGTCAATGTTCCCAACTCCAAAATGATGAAATAAGTGACTTTTTTTTTTCTTCTGGGTTTGCTTAAGTAAAAATAAAACAAATTATATTTTAATGATAAAATTAAATTATTTACTTAAATGACAAATGTATCACCTTAACTTGAAAAGTCATATGAAAAGTGAGAATATTTGATTGCCATAGTCACCTGGAAGGCATAAACTTATAAATTAAAATTTATTACAGCAATGTAGCCCTAAATTTAATTCCTGAATGAGTTTTTTCTCTTGTGGGGAAAAGTAAGTATCCCATCAGAAGACATTATAAGTATAAAGCACTTTTATTAGAGTCCATTAAGTATTAACTCCATTGTCTACCATTCATTCTGAACTTGGCCCTGTCACTTAATGTCTCAGATCCTTAGTATCTATAGATTGTAGATGACTTTGAGAAAACCAGTATGAAGGACTTATCTATTCCAAAAGAGAATAAGGAAATAGAAAAACACTGATTCAAAAACAAAACTAAAATCCAGCAAGAGAAACATTAAGTCCTTTAGATCTATGTCTATCATTTGGGACAATGGTGATGAACTGTGAGCTCCAGAGGGCTTGGATGGTTGCTCCCCACAGTGTTACTGGTTTCACCTCCTACTCCTTGTCTCTTGGATGGCTTCACTCTCAAACTGCAGCTTTCTCAGACACGTTCCATGTTCCTGGCCCCACCCATTTTGGGGGTCTCCATTACACTTCTGGCCTCATTCCCACAGCTTTACCCACTGCCTTCTCAGGGACAACTTGCCTGGCATCACAGAATTTCTTTTGAAATCTAGGTGGAAGCTTTCCTAACCACACAATTCTTCCATTCTTTATGCCATTAAAAATCACTGTCACATGGTAAAAAACAAGGTTTGCTGTCTGTAGGATCAGTAGTCAGGCCTCTTTGGACCATGACTGCAGTGACCTCTACGTATCTGGATGGTTGAGAACAGAAAAAGTAGTTCTGGGGAATCAATTCTCTACGGATCTTTCTTAAGCATAATTTGACACCTTTTTATCCCTGAAACTACAATGGCCAAGGTCTTGCTGACTCCTGGGATGCCCTCAAGATATCTTTCTTCTTGTCTCTGTACAGAGTCCTTGGCGTCTATCTGATGGAGCAAATCTCTTCAGCAGTCATATTCTCCAATGGCTCCTTTTCATTTGTTTCCTTCTAGATATTTTATACTCTCCCTTTTGCCCTTAATTTTTATTGCAGACCAATCCTGGGGACCTCCACAGTGGCCAGATGCACACTGGGGACCCTGAAGGTCCAGTAACTGTGCAGCCCAAGAGGATAAAAGACACAGAACAAGAGGAATCTGCACATGCGACACCAATCCAAGGCTCGAAGCTTAAAAGATGACTGGAGAATCACTGGCATGAGTCTGTCGTTGAAAGGCTGAAAAAACTGGATACTGGTATCCAAAGGCCGTGGAAGCCAAAGATGAAGCCCCTTAAGATGATGAGCTCTTCAAAAACATAATAACTTCATTGTTCTTTCCCTTTCATACCATCCAGACTATAAGCCTCTTAGGATGCTACCCACTACTGGGGCGGGGGGGTTCTTCCCCTGTCAATCTCCTTGCTTGTACATTAGTCATCCACAGATCTACCCAGAACTGTGCTTTATTATCCTGCTAAGAATTTCTTTATCTAATCAACACATCATGATTAACGGCCACAATGTCCTGATTTTTAACTGGAAAAGTTTTATATTCTGTTCTGAGTATTTATAAGAAGCTGAAAAGATGAACAAGTTCCAGAAGAAAGTTACAATTCTGAGTGAGCTTGTTTAAAGAATTTAGATGTTAGGGATGACTTAAGGCTTCTGAGGCAGGACCCACCTCAAGCTCCATAGAAGAAGCAGTACACTAAGACCGTATGTAGCCTATACCTCAGTTGTTAAAACACTGAGCATAAAAGTAATTTGGATTATTTTTTTAGAATATGAAAAGCTCAGAAAAACACAAACAAGAAAATAAAAACCATGCCTAGACAAATCACCAAAAATAACAACCATTAAAATGTTGGTATATTTACTGACAATGAGGCCTCAATTTGTGGGCAAATTCACAGTTCTTTAAGTTGGAATTATTCTGACCCAATAAGGCATCAATACAATTTTCCCCTCTCTGTCATAGCTAAATTAGATGGCTGGTTATGGAATAATAAAGATGCTGCCTCTAGGTAATCAGAGCAGCATTTTGCTGTGCCTTCTCATTAAGGAGACAAGTTCTGCCTAAGTGACAGCCATCCGTGGGTCAATTGGTTATGTTCAGCAGGAGATAATTGGAAAAGTGGCCTCAGCTGCTGTGTCAGCTCACCAGCTAAGGCTGACGCATGCGAGAGACTGTGCTTCTTAGCAGGCAGCAGGAATTGGGAACATCTGAATGTGTGGCGTAACAAGAGTGCCCACCTCTTCTCCCCCCATGCAAAGAAAACTAACTGATCTATTAGTTTGTTCACAGATTAGCACCTCCTCAAGACTGATCCTCTTGGTTATGTCCCCGAACTTAAAGGACCTGAGTTCTATTTAGCTCTATGCAAAATCACCAAAGGTGGGCGTGATTAGACTATGTCAGGCCTGAGTTCATTAGCAGACATGGGGAAGGGACAAGGTCTTCTTAGAGCATCTCCAGGCCTCAAATTCTCCTCCCAGTGAGACGTCACTGCAGGTAAGTGTTTAGGTGGGCTGTACAAGTAAGTGCCTGGGTTCAGCTCCCTGAGGCTACTACTAAGTTAACTGCTCTGTAAAGGTTGAAAGAGCTAATACAGCAAAGCAAGTAACAATACACGGCACATAGTAAGTGCCCAAGCAATATTAGCTGTTATTATCTATTTATCCCACAACTCTCTGCATGGCAGGGAACTCTCACAAGCTAATGATAATGAATTAAAATTATTACAACAAAGAAAAATCTAAAATAATCAGAAGTATTAGTATTAAGAACTACTCTTGTAATCTTATTTACAATGCATACATTTATTTATTTATTTATTTATTTATTCATTTATTTATTGAAATCAATGGCTAAGATCTTGACTTAAATTATCAAGATTATGAAGCAATGATATCATAATTCTAATTTCTGCTGCTGAGCATCTTTCTTATTCTTCAAATTAATGGGAAAATATCGTGGTGAGTTTTCGGACCCTGAGAAACTTCCTGGTTATACAGTTACACTTTTACTAACTATAATTATATACTCTGTATAAAATTCAAAAGCAACCAGTTAAAGCTACTGGAGAATAACTCTAAAAGGCAAAAATGAGAAAGCATTTAGCATGTAGAAGGAGCACCACAGGAAGAGCCACTTTATTCCCCTTGTCCCCCAGGGCCCTTTCCCAGTTGCAGCATTAAAGATCATCGTCAGTAAAGAGCCTTAATCGTGTTAGCCTGAGTATTTGGGTACTGCTAGAGTAAATGCAAATTGACACAAGAACTCTCAAGGCAGTGGGATCTCAAAATCTATATATTAACTATTCTCAAATACTTGGAATTTATCTGTTCAGGGTGAGAGTCTCAGGATCTCACAAGGAAGGGGAGGTCTGGGCAGTTGGAAAACCTGTGCATAGATCCCAGTGGCCAATATCAGGAAGACAGAGCCTACAGTTCAGCACCCTCCAAATCAGGTTTTTCTAAATGTCTCAGACTTCCATGAAAATTCCAGAAAGGCTCAGCCTTGAAAGTAAAGGCTTTCCCTCCAACTTCTTAAACAAGCTAAGTCGAAGATATAAAATATAAATATTATATGATTCCATTTATATGAATGGCTAAAAATGTACATTCAAAGAGAAAGAAAGAAAGTGAATCAATAAGGACAAGGGTCATGTGAGCACTGTCAGCAAACAGGCACAAGGCATTTTTGAAATAATAGGAATGTTGTCAAACTGGTATATGAATAAACAAAATTCGGCACATACACATGTACTACAGAATCTTATTCATTCTCTTAAAAAAGAATGTAATTCTAACATATGTGCTACAACATACATGAATACTAGGGGACGTTACACTTTGTCAAGTAAACCAGTCACAAAGGACAAATTCTATGTGAATCCATTTATACATGGTCGCTACCCTAGTCAATGCATAGGGACGGGAAGGACAAAGGAGGCTATTAGAGCCATGAGGGAGGCTCTACATAGCGGGGATATAGCTTCCATTCAGCAATCTGTAAGAGTAGAGTTGTAGCGGGGAATACTAGCAATGATGGCCCAACACCGTGAACGTACTTCGTGCTCCTAAACTGTACACGTTACTGTGGCTACAATGGTAAATTTCATCTTATGTTTATTTTACCACAATTTATAAAAATCAGATTGTGGCTATGCATACACAAGGCTATAACTTGTCAAAAAATGTGAAATTGTATGCTTATAAAGATTGTTATGCTAGGTAATATTAAGCTGTTTAAAAGACTCTGGGGGAAAAAACTCCTCTCAAGATGGAAAGAATCATCCTCAGCAAAGGACAAAGTTAGAAGAGACCCCATCTAAGAGTCAAATCAAGATTTCCCAACCTTGGAATGTTCCTCTAGAAATACCACTATCCTTTAGAACAAAGCTTAGCACTCTTTAGAAGAAGGTGACAGAATTTAGATTACCTATAATGCATGGTTGTCGAAGTCAAATATGCAATTTAAAAACCATTACATATTTGAAAAATAAAAAAATTGGACCCATTTTTCACAAACAAGAGAAAAATTAGTCAATAGAAATGAGACACAAAATTATCAGAAAGACACTTTGAAATAACTATTAAAATAACTATTTAAAGAATTCCATAGAAAATGATTCATAAGAGAGACAAGAATATTGGGAATTTTAGCAGAGTTATGCAATTTAGAGAAAACTGAAGTGAAAATACTAGAATCAGAAAATAGACCATTTAAAATAAATTATTTTGTGGCCTTAAAAGAGTATTGGCTATCTGAGAAAATAGGACTAGTGAATTTGAAGAAAAAAAAAGCCATCTAAGCTGAAAAGAACAAAAACACAAGACATTTTAAATAAACAGGATCTGAAGTAACTATGGAGTAGAACAAATCAAACTTCCAAAATACATGTATGTGGAGTCCCAAAAAGAAATCAGAGAAAAAAATAGGACAGAAGAGAATCTTTGCATATGTGCAGAATCATAGGCCTCAATTTTTCAACATTTTATCAAAATGAGATAGTCAAAAAGTTAAGAAGTTTAGAGAACCTCAAGCAAAATTGAAAGCAAAGTAACACCTGAAAACATTATAGGTAAACATAAAAAAAGGAAAATCCTAAAAGAGTTGTATCACAAATAGATGTACTAGGGAGCTAGCTCAGTGACATAAGTGCCTGGCAAACACAAGGTCCTGAGTTTGATCCCTGGTAGCAAAAAAAAGTACAATAACAATAATGGCTTCACATCAGAAAGAGCACAATACAGAAGACAATGGAAAAGTGGAAGAAACATCTCCATCCAACATTCCATACCTAGTAGAAACAACTTGCTGAACTGTAGGTGAAATAAACATTTTCAAATGAAAAGTTCAAAAAGCACACCATTAGCAGACGTTCACTGTAAGAAGTGATAACAGAGCCTCTCCCAGCTGAAGAGAGGCGACACTGATGCCATTTGGGTCTATAGGGGGGAAGAAGCACCGTGGAAAGGGCAATGATCTGCCCAGTAATTTTTCTTGTTCCCATTATGTTCCTTAAGTGCCATTTCTCTAACTCAAAAGTGACAAGAATTTATTGTGAGATTTCTATAGGTAGGGATAAAAATATGAAAATGGTACAAAAAGTGGAAGAAAATGTTAGTGGAATTGTACTGCTACAAGATTCTTACCTTCCATGAAAAATAATATAAAATTGATTCAAGGTAGAAAGTAACTGTCAAGGGTGACTATTGGTATGCCCAGAAGAACTCTTTATGGCATGCACAACTTAAAAAAAAAATAGCTGAAATAAATTATGAAAATAAAAATTGAGTCAATTTTTTTGGTCTAACTAGTATGATGTATTTGAGTAGAGAAGCTTTTTGTTTTTTCTTCGTAATGGAGGGTGAAGCCAGGGAGTACTGAGCTACATCCCTACCCCCTCGCCCTTTCTATTTATTTTATTTTGATCCAGAGCCTAAGTTTCCCAGGCTGGCCTTGAACTTGTGAACCTTGTGTCTCAGCACCCCCTCCCCTAGTAGATGAAATGACACACTTGCTCCGTGCACCACACCCAGCAAGAAGCATTTAGTTCAATCACAACACATCTGTGGGTTCTTTAAAATTTAAAGAGCTAACTACAAGGGACATATTTTCCACAAGAATATGAGCTATACAATCCTTCATCTCATGAGCTGAGCAATCTGAACTGGTGAACTAACCGGTAATGGACTGCAGCTATCATGCACGAGTGAGCCAGCTGTGAGTACATTCGGGTTCCAGAACTGAGAGTGAACACTTGGCTTCTTCTTTGAGTACCTCAGGGAGAAAAGTTGTCAACAGCGTGATGACATGGAAATGTGATACTCTGCATTTCTGATTCGCTAGTGAGTGAGATATTCTACTGAGAAAAAGAAAAAGTGAGATTTGGAAGCATGACCAAAACTGGGAATATATATTAATATGCAATTGAACTCAGCTCTGTTCACCACAGTCTTGGAAGGCCCCCCTTCAGAGAAAATGAAGTTTTTCAGCTTTGGCAGAAAGCTGACTTCAATTAAAATCTTTTTTTTTTTTTTAATTTAAGAACTAAACTTGTTCTTTGGGTATACTATAAATAACTACATTTTTGTGTATTTTTTTTTTTGTAAGGGCCTACAGGGTTTCACTATGTAGATTGGACTGGTAGTGATCTGCCCACGTTCAGCCTCCCAAGGAGCTGGGATTACAGGCTTGTGCCACCACGCCCAGTCTCAACCACCATCTCAGCGCAACCCCAGGGATGGGGCCAGCATGGCACTAAATAGCTACATTTTTAAGGGAAGCAATAGAACCTAAATCTGGCTATCTTAAAAAAGAAATCATGGATAGAAAGATTTGCTCTAATAGTGTTTGTAGACAGGATATCATGTCTGCATCTTGTACAATGAATGACCACTAATACAACAATATGCAATGTATTAATTATTGAAATTATCCTACTAATCGGATTTGAAACTGTCTCATTGCTATTTGTTTTTCAATAAAATCATTGAAAAAAAACAAAAAAAAATCACGGAAAGATTGAGAACTTATAGAATAAAAGCAATGCTGGAGAATCTGATTCAGAAAACAAGAAATAACCAAGAAATTTCAACACAGACCACAGAGCAGCATCAGCCCAAGCCGTGGGCTATCAGCATTACTATTCCAAGATGAATGCATTTAGTCCAACTCCAGATTCTTGAGTTATTTTAGTAAGATGTAGATTTTCAGAAAGTGAAGAGTGAAAAAGAACCAAACCGACGCCATGTTGTACTCAGACACCATATTAGAACTTAAGTTTCTGTTTCCTTAAGTTTATTTCATATAAATGTTGTCAGAGTTACCTAACCCAATACCACCACATGCTTTGTCATAAGACTGCTTGTTCCCTGTGTAAAATGTCAAGCACCTTTGTTCTTTGTCACAAGCTGTTATGGTTTGTGTGTAGTTGCCCCCCACCCGAAAGCCTCATGCAGTCATTGAGGTGCAGTTCTAGGTCTGTGATTAATTTGTGGTCCAAGGCTGAGGCAGATAGCCTGAAGGCAACATAAGGAAAGGAAAGAGGTTGCCTCTGCCTTGTTGCCTGGACTCCTCCCTTTTGCTCTTACTGTTTTGCCGTTTTCTGCCACCATGACCTGCTGCCCACTGCCGTGTGCCAGTCTTCCTTGGAGCCAGCTGAGTATGGACTAAGAACTGCACAAACTATGAGCTAAATAAACCTTTCCTCCCTTAATTTGGGGCATCAGGTATTTGGTCCCAACAATGAGAGAAAAGTAACCGAGACACAAGCTAAATCCATGTTCTGTAGGAGTATTTCTGGAGCTGCATTAAATATCAGCACCTACCCCCAGACCCAGAACTAGACCAGGAATCAGAACCATGTAACTATTCTCCCCTCCTCCCTGCAGAGTCCGTACTTGGTCATGTGCTGTATGTCCACCACTGCCAGCTAATAAACTCGCTTATCTCTGCACTCGGTGTCTGACTCCATTAAATAAGCTTATTTGCCACAGCAAGTGTAGCTAACTGGCCAAACAATGTCACTTGAGATTCCTTAACTGTGAGTGAGGAAGATCCTGACTTCTTCAGCCTCTAAAACGGAAGGCAATATCCACTTAGGCTATACATAGTTGAGAAGTTCCTGGAATGGAGAGAGGGGTTCTTAGTGACTTTCCCATCTCTGTGAGAAAATACCTGAGAAAAATCACCTTACAAGAAGAGAAGGTCTCTTTTGGCTCTTAGTTTCAGAAGTTCTGTTCCTTGGTCACTGTATGCTCTTCATGGGCAAATCCCTAATGACTCAACTTTCTGTTAGACTCTACTCCCTCAAGGTTCTTCTACCTCCCTATAGTGCCACACCCAGGAAGGACACATGGGCCTTTGAAGGACACTCTGGATCCAATTATACTATGGGCTATGAACACAAGTGGGTATTAAATATTAAATAATTTTTAAAGCTTGTGTGTCCACCACAGTCTACTCTCTTTGTCTATAAATCATTTTCCCACCTCAAAATATTAATCCACAGATGAGTTTGCAGTTAGGGCTGTGGCCTGGTAGGAAGAGGTGAGTTGCTGAAGGCAGAACCTGGGCCAATTATCCCTGATAGCACTGGGGGTACTCTGCCTCTTCACCAAAAGGAAAATGCCTAAATTAAGTAGTTATTGTATTTTGGCTCTTAGGCCAGGGTCTCTAGTTGTACATTTTCCATATCTGAAGTATATAACCTAAAGACAAATATAACCACAGATAGTGCACTTGTAAAATATGGGAAAGACAAAATAAATGTGTCAAAATGTTTATTTATCCTTATGGAATAGACAGTCAAATACAATACAAGCTACAGGCTTCATTCCAGCAAATAACCAATAACTGCTATTTCTATTTTTCACTTTCATTTCTGTGCATTCCACACACCCTGCCCTGGGCTTCCCTCAGCACAGATTGTCAGAATTCTTTGCTTTATGGTGTTGTGCAAAACTTATTGACTGAGGTGGCTGAGCCCTGGTGGCACTGGCTAAGGGCAAGTCCTCTTTTTCAATTCTACAACACAGTAATCACCTTCATCTTGCTGGCCCTTGGGTGCAATAAGACTGAAAGTCTAAATGATGTCACAGCACCCAACACACTAATATCATTGTTGTATCTATGTTGGAAGCATTCCTACCTTGATTAGGAAAATCCTGAACCAGTTAAACACAGGATTTCAGGATGTTATGGCTTGGGTATGAAATATTCCCCAAAGTCTCATTGTTTGGAAGATGGTTGGACGATGGGGACCTATTCTCATCAGGGACTTCCTCTAGGGATGAGTTCTCAGCTGGTGCACCTGAGGAGGTGGGTCTGGTTGGAAGAGGTGGGTCATGGAGGCTGGGACTTGGAGGAGTGCTGCCTCTTCTTCAGCGCTTCCCTTCTCTGTCTACTTCTCGGCTACCACAGGATGAACCGCTATGCTGTGCCGAGGCCTTTGCCCTCTGTTCTGTCTGTCTTGGCTCTCGCCAACCACAGCCTGAATCCTCTAAAATGCATGACCCAAAATAGACTTCTCCTCTTTAAAATTATGGGTATGGGATATTTTGTCTCAGCACTAAGAAAGTGACTAAAACACAGGATGAGAATTAAAAGCTAATAAAGTAAAAGCAAGGTAATAAAAATGCAAGCACATTTTTGGAATAATCACCCTTCAGTTCTTAGTCTGGTATAATCTGACTCTTTTGGTACCAGAGACCCCAACATAAACCATCTCTTTGGAAAGCTCTTTGGGTCAGACTATTTTAGTCTCACACTGACTCAGCTGAAAATTATAAGAACAATGCTCATCTTGTTTCTATGGATCAGTGTAGCTCTCTGACCTTGTACCCTAGCCTTGCCCCTCAACACTGAAGTCATCTAGATGGCCTATCTCAGCTATGTGATTTCCAGCTAGAATCTGCCATCTTCAAGAAATGGCTGCTCCTGAAAGGTGCACCCTCTTTAGCAGTGTATCTCTGAATGTCTTGGTGAAAATAGTGGATTTTTCCCAACCTGCTGTGCCAGCCCTTCCCTCAGGAATGCCCTGAGATGGCCATTGAAACTGGGCATTGTGGGGGTATGCCTATAATCCCAGCACTTGGGAGGCTGAAAAATGGGAAGGATCACTACAAAACCAACCTGTGTAGAGACCTTGTAAACCTTGTACTAAACACATTTTTAAAAACCCAGTGGATTTATTCTTAGGATGTAGTTGGAGAAGGTGCTGACAAGAGATCACTCTGTTTCTCATAGTGCAAAGTGAAAAAGTTATTCAATTGGTGTAATTTGGCACCCTATAGAATTAAAATCTAAGTTTGAGTTTTGGCTATTACAGCCAGAAGGTGATACATTTTTCATGTTGGCTATGGAACACTCCCCACCACCAAAACCAGCTGTGATGGTGCATGCCTATAATCCCAGTGCTGAGAAGGCTAAAACAGGAGGATCACCATGAGTCTGAGCTCCGTAGGACACCCTAAAGTAAAGATGTCTGCTGAGCATGGGGTTTCTTTTCTTTTCTTTTCTTTTCTTTTTAATGTATCAGTTATTTAATTAGATTCTTAGTAAGAAATTTAGAACACTAATTTATGAGGATGAATTCCATTTGTCAGAGCAAAAAC
>NDGN011521282.1:8238-22582 GCA_002564285.1 Tympanoctomys barrerae | reverse complement strand
TTTTTTTTTTTGGCGGAACTGGGAATTGAACTCAGGCCCTTGTATTTGCCAGGCAAGCGCATATTTCACTAAGCCATCTCCCTGGCCCTATTGAGTCTTAATATTGCAAAAGAATACTGGCACTGCCTCTGGCACAAGCACAGGGCATAAATGATGACATTTACAACTGGGATTCTATCATTTATATGAAAAAGTGAAAGTTTCAAATCCCAAGCATCCAGTTCAGTCCACTCTCTTGTGACACCTGCTCAATTTCCCCTCACAGGTAAGATACATATTTCTTATATATCCACAGGGAATCAAATAGTAAAAGTCACTAAAGTTAAGCAATAGGAGGAGAAAGTAAGGTTGGGTTGTAAGTGGTCCATGTTTATAGTTCAGGCTATCTGGGAGGCCAAGGAGCAAGTCCAAGGCTCTCACTTGAGCCCAGGAGTTTGAGAACTATCTGGAAAACACAGTGAGATCCTAACATAGGCAAAAAGGTGTGCACGTTGTGTGTGTGCGTGCACACACACACAGAGAGAGAAAGAAGGAGAATGTTAGTACAGACAATATAAACTTGTTACCAGCCTAATAACAGGAGTGTTGTATCCTTTAGTAGGACTTCTAACACTTAAAAAAAGAAAATTCTGTCACTGATAAGCATACAAATAGTTTTCTCCCTCCAGTTACAGTTGTACTATTTAGCACATCATGAGATATTTAAACGTTCTCCCTCTATAATCACAGATCATACCCTACTAGTAATCTTAGAATGTGAAATAGATGGTACTAATTCACAGTGATGCTTACCTTTGGCTAAGCTCTTCCAGATAGCGACCACTGAGAGACATATTAACTTCTAAGGCTTTAATACGATTATTAAGTCTCATAAATACAGACTCCTTTTGGTTTGATCCATGTACAAGATTTCCATTAGCATATCCTAGATCTGTAGAATTTTGCAATTCAGCATAGAAATCTGTAGCTGTCCTCTGCAACCCTCGCAAAAGAACATCTTCTGGAGACTGTTCCTCCTCTTTTACTTCTGGTAATGAAGAATCCACAGCTGGAGTCAAAATCTGCTTTGGTGTGTCAACTACGTTCATTTTGGCTTCTCCATCTTCACTGTCTGGTATAGTGGCTGTGTTTACAGGGGCTGCTATCGTTTCAGATACCTTTGTGATAATCTGCATGGTGGTCACATCTTCTTTTATAGTATCTGTCAACTCATTTACTTTGTTTGTTTCATAGATCATAGATGGCTTCTCTATAGAACTAAAGCTTTCAGACTTTTTCTCTGTCTTATTATCAGACTCAACAGAACTCTCTTGTGTAATAACTTGTGATGGTATAGGCCCTGTCTCATGCTTAACAGATTCAGATCGTTCTTTCAGTAATGAATTCATTTCTGGAGTACTATCTAAGAGAAGAGACTGAGAAAGAGTTTGAGAATGACTTGGTTCAAGTTCAATCAATTCTACTGTGTGATTTATCAAATCACCTTTCTGTGAACGAAAGTCATCAAGAGCAACAGTTTCAGTTTCCTTTTCCATATTCTTACTGTCCAATTCTCCACTTGGAGGCTGCAGTACTGAGGCATCAACTGGTTCTGCAGGAAAGGATACTGACGGCTGAGCTGGCACATGGTAATCATTTCCTTCCCTCATAGCACTTTTGCTATACTGACGGTAAAAAGCAATTCTAGCTGAACACCACTGGTATATATATTCCGAAAAACTGGAAATACAACATATTGTACTCAGTTCACTGCAAAATACTTGTGTCTCTGACTCAAACCAAGGTGATGATTCATCCTCCTGTTCACCACTGCCCAAAAGGGTTACTGTGGAGGGACTTGCCTCCTCTTCTTCTTCTTGAACTAGTTGTACAATAGGACTGTCTTTTGGAGTATCTGGGGCTAATGGCTCTGTGTCATGTATTTCATCAGTTATATACCTAGAAACATATATCACAGTTACAAATCACATTAATTAGAAATCTAGTGAACAGACATAAAAGACTAAAAGTAGACAAGCAACTCAAATGTGGGATGAATTTCCCCCCCAAACAAAATGCTACTTAGAAACGACAACAGAAAAGCGATTTATTAACCGACCAGTTGGATGATTTATTCTACTACATTTATCAAAATTTTCTTTTTGATATGATTAAGAACTTGTAAGTGATTAATTCGATTTTTGAATGTAATATACCTGTCTGACCACAATTCATTAAATCTTTATAAACATTAACACTCCTGACAGACTAGAAATGAAGCTACTCAAGAACCACAACTAGAATCCAAGATTAATACTTATGAATATACTTTATGCTTGAATATTGTCTTCAAAAGGTAGCCAGATTTCTCAAAGGTAATTTTCTGCCAATAATGTGAGAAAATTCAACATACACACACACATTCATAAAAACACAGTATTATCTGCTTTAATGACACTATGTGGTCTAATTTTCTATTATTAAATGGCAAATATTTAAACATTTAAATAAAATGCTAGGGCTGGGGAGATGGCTCAGTAGAATAAGTGCTTCCCTGGCAAGCACAAGGGCCTGAGTTCAATTCCTGGTTCCGCCAAAAAAATAAAAAATAAAAAAAAAATAATAATAATAAATATAAATAAATAAATAAAAATGCTGGCTTATCATTAACCGATAGTGCCACTAACTTTATGGTACCACTGGGCTCTGAAGAATGTCTCTTGGGTAGGGTGGGGTTAGAGAGAATAAGTTTTGAATTACTGTTATTCCTTTCACTATATAGATAATTTCTGCATGCAGCCTTATAGCACAAATGGTACAAACTGAAAAAATAAAGTAACAATAATACTAAAACAGAATTATTTCCAATACAAATTTTTCTGTTTTGAGAATATAGCAGTAGCAAAAGTAGAAAAGACAATATCTAAGCGGTAGATAATTTAAGAGTGAAGTAGTAAATGAGTCAAAATAGAACATAACTAGATTGCTAGAAATATAGCGATGGGTGGATAGAACAGACATTTCTTCCATATACATGTGGTATTTCATCTATTATCTACCAAATTAACTGACAGTTAAAAAGAATAGTTGAAGAAAAAGGAAACTGAACTGAACCTGGCAAATATTAAGTTATATACTACTACATACACTCTAATCAGTACTATACTTAAAAAATACTTAAACCTAGAAAAGAAAATAAGCTAAGTTTTTATAGTAACTTCAACAGTAACATTCCATCACTAATTTTATTTTCATCAAAAGCCTGCAATATAGTCATTAAAAACAACTTAAACATATGATGAAGTATTAAGCAAAAAATTATGCATAGGTTATCTATCATTTAACACACGTTTTTTTTTTCAGATCATTAAAATCTTTTGCTTTCTACTAAACAATATCTAACATAAAGAAGTAAAATTGCTACATTTGCCCAATGTGATTATTATATAAATATAAAACAATTCACATCTGTGTGAATAAAATCAGTTTTGAAAAACAAGACATACCATCAATTGCTAACTAAAGAAGCCTAGTTATAAAATCAAGAATAACAATCATAATTCCACATAATTAGAAACACCAAGAATGTCTCTATCCTCTGTTTCTCAGGTCTTCTAGGAACGCAGAACATACATGTTATATTTCCTAATTATCTAAATAGCATCTCCAATCCTTTTAAAGATAAAAAAAAAAGTGCATCTTAAATCTCTCTATGCTCTTTAATGCAGACATTATTTCTGAATTATTAGGCACTGAAGATTAACAGTTCTAAGTATATCCTCTACAGTTCTCACTACCTACTCCTTTGAACTATTTCAAATTCAAGTACCTTATCCACTTGACTTCCTCAGAAGAAAAGGACTTCACATAGATTATATTTAAAGACATTTACATAAATTAAATCTAGCGCAGTGATCCGAATTAGCCAAAGTATTATGAAATTTTCTATTCTAGATAATAAGTAGAGGCATCAAAAATTACAATACTCTTTTATACAAAGTAGAAAAGGTGAGGATATTTTAACTATCTGTATCTATATATACCTGCCCAAGAGAAACTACTATACAACTCAATCTAAGAAAGGAACACTTTGCTATGTGACAAACACGTAATTTAGGCACAATACTACAGTATAGGTATTGCAGCTTTCTAAGGACATCCTACACACATTATCAATGCTTTTAAATTTGAACTTTAAAAAAACCTTTAAAAATCATTAGCTGTAAATTTCCTTATTGCTAATAACTATCTGCACAATTATATGCAATAAGGAAATAAGACTCAGAGAACAAGATTCAATGAAAATAAGGCACAATAAGGTATAATCAAAACAAAAAATGTTTGGCCTAGAATGAATTGTATGCCTACTACACATATCCAATAACAAGAAGTAATTCATTGATTCTCAGCAGTCATATAATGTCCTATGACTTAAAGCTGTCTACAGATTTTTTTTTTTTTTACACACAAATCCCAAAGTTTTTTTCTTTATACTGGTATGCACAGTGCTCCATTTAAAAAAAAAAAAAAGACTTCATGAACAAAACTATGATTGCATGAGAAAATATTACAAAGAATCAACAGCTGGTCTCATTAAAAAGCTTTGGCATGGCATAAGAAAACATCAACAGAGTGAAAAGACAAGCCACAGAGTGGGAAAGAACTTCAAACAGTTGTTCCTCAGACAAAAGACTTAACATTCACAATGTATAAAGAATTAAAATTGGCTGGGGAGATGGCTCAGCAGAATAAGTGCTTCCCTGGCAAGCACAAGGGTCTGAGTTCAATCCCTGGTTCAGCCAAAAAAATAAAATAAAATAAAATAACATAACATAACATAACATAACATAACATAACATAACATAAAATAAAATAATTCAGATGCCCCAAACTGAAAGATCCAATCGAAACACGGGTATCTGAGCTGAATACTTCTCAGATGAAATACAAAAAGCAAATAAATATATGAAAAAGTATTCAACATCACTGGTCATTTGAAATATGCAAATTAAAATAATGCTGAGATTTCATCTCACTACAGAAAGAATGGTTATCATCAAGAAAGCATCCAAAAACAAATGCTGGCTGGGCTGTGGGGAAAAGGGAACACTTCTGCACTGTATGATGGAGGGTAGACTTGTGCAACCATGTGGAAAGCAGTGTGGAGATTCCTCAAAAACTAGGACTAGAGGGTCTCATTTGACCTAGCTATTCTTCTTCTCCTATCTTCCCAAAAGAATTAAAAGCATCATACTATAGCAATATATGTGTATGCATGTTTGTTTATAGCAGCACAGTTTGTAATAGCTAAATCTTGGAAACAACTCAAATGCCCGTCAACAGACGAATGGATAAAGAAGATGTGTTTTCTTAATACAAGGGACTACTATTGGCCAGAAAGAAGGATAAACTTCAAACTTTTATAGCAAAATGAATGGACCATGAAACCATACTCATATAAGTGAAATAAATCAGACACACATGTACAAATATTTGCATTGTCTCTCTGGTATGAGAAACAAAGTGTAATAAGAAACAAAATATGTAACAGATATTGTGAAATAGGAAGAAATTGTTCAAAAAGGACAGGGAAAGGAATGAAGGGCAAAGGGAAAAAAAGGGCAAAATGGTAAAAAACTTTGTAAGTAAGTAGGGAAAAGAGTAGGTGAAGGGAGGGGAGGGTAACAGGAAAAGGAAGGAATCAATATGTATTGTGTATAAATACAAATGCCCTATAATGAATGTGATCATATATATATCTCATATATATATATATGATATATCATATATATCTATATAAATTCATATATATTTATATATATATAAATTCATATCATATATATATAAATTATACCAATAAAGAATAAAAAAAATCACAACTCTATTTAATGTAAGTATACTTACTCAGGTGATGGAACAGGAGTTTCAACAGGAGTTGATTCAGGCATTTTAGGTACAGTTTTGGCAGACGCATTCTCTGATAAGCTTTTATTTCCTATTTGAAGAAAGATGTCCAACTGAGTTCAATTTTTAAAAGCCATACCATGAATATAACAAATAAAGAACTCTAGTTTTCAGGGTAAAAGAAAAACTGTCAAATATGTTGGCTACCATGAACTTTTTAAAAATAAACTAAGTTCTTTTAGAAAAGATCATGCAAGATGGCAACCATAAGCAATACAAATTATTTAACTTTTCAAGTAAATCACAGATGTCTATGAACACTATAATCTTATATGATTAACTAAAAAACTATTAAAGAAAATGAGAGGAAATAAACGAGTTATTTTAAAGTTCATGTTTGGATCTAGGTTTTTTTGTTTGTTTTCGAGGTGGGTACTAGATTTAAGCTAAGGCCTTCACATTTAGCTATGTTTACAACCCCATTTTTGTTTGTCATTTTGAGATAAGATTCACCAAGTAATTTGTCCAACCTGAGCTCAAACTTGTGATCCTCCTGTCTTAGCCTGCTAAAGTACTAGGATTACAGGTGTGTGCCACCACATCCATCTTGAAACTAAGCATTTTTTAAAAACAAAAAAAGACATGATTGTTTCTTTACTAAATAATACTCTTACTTTCTATTCACTTTTTAGTATGGAAAAACTTTCTAATTAGCAATCTGACACGCAAAAAGAAAACAAAATTGAAGTATAATTAGAGCATAAAATATCAATAAGTATAGAAAGGACAATTAATTATTTACTATTACAATGTGAAAGTCAAAAGACCCACTTATAATTTTTGCGCAGATAAAATCTTTTTATATAAAGGAACTTGTGGAATTTAATCAAGCAATGGGTAACAGACTATTAAATTCCTTTGGATCATCTCTGTATCTCTATAAGAAAACTCGAACTTTTTTTAGCTTATTTTATTTGATTTTCCTAACTAGATGGATGCAGGGAATACTAGCTATTTAAAACACCCATAAAACAATTAAGGTACCTTCTGTCAAATCTTCAGTTTTTGCTCCCAGGATATTAGCAGCAATATTCACCATATTTAGAATGGCATCTAAAACAAAATCAAAGATACCAATGCACCTAAATATTCTTACATAAATTAATATTAGACAGTCAAAAAGAACCACATATAATGGGAGTTTCTTATTTTATCTTTATATTACATTTTTATTTACCTTACAATTGAAGCCAAATACAGGAAGGACATACAAACTATACAGCACAAATCTGAATTATTATGTTCAGTAGGAATTTTAAGTTTTAATGTACTTTTTGGTATAAAGCTTCCCCAAATCTTTTAGCAAAATACTGACACATAAAATTCAAATTCAACATGTAGCCTGTACTGGGGGGAAATATGATAATCAAAACTTGTAATTTAAAACTCTACTAAAGTTTTCCTTAAAAGGTCCTATAGTTTTAAACAAAACCAAAAAAAAAAAAAAAAAAGGCTTAAAGAGACAAATTTTTCCCATAATGAGTGATAAATATGAGCATAAATGGGGAGATTAACCAAAGCAGAAAAATTTGTACTGATTTTTAGCACATATTATCTATTAATATTCTTAAATTTAAACTTTGACACTGTATAAGCAAATTAGTTTTTTTTTTTTTTAGGGAAAGGTCTACACAGTGTTCAGGGTCTCACTATTAGATCAGATTCTAATAGTAGTTATCCGTCTGTTTACAGCCTCTCAACAGCTGGGACTACAGGCGTGCACCACCATGCCCAGTCTCAATTATCATCTCAGTGCACCCCGGGGGTGGGGCCCGAACCCATGGCACCTGCACCTGCTTGCAGGCACTTTAATAATCTGCTGAGCTATTTGGCTGGCCCCCATTAGCTTTTAAAAACTAACCAAACTAATATTTAAAGATTACAGAGCACACCAATTCTTTTGTGTTCTGGGTAGAGACATGAAGAGGAATGGGGCAAATTAATTAAAGTCAGAGTCATAAAATTGTGAATGTTGTAGGAAAACAATTTGCATACTTGGTAATTCTGCCTCTTTCCAGGGAGAAGAGTTAGATGACAAATGTACTATAAACCTCAGCTATACAGACAGACATACTTATACATGAGGATCACACATAGCAGAAGAACTTTAAAAAGCTGGTGCTGGTAAGAGTGAGGATTCCCCACTAGTAATATGCTGTAATTTCAAGGGACATTAGTATTTACCCAATCAAATCTTTCAACTCCCAAAACATTTCCAGGATCAGATATTACCCCCCTATTAAAATATTAGCAAGTGGCAAGAGTTACACATTAGGCTTCATAAGTTATTTTCATCCTAGTCTCCTTTCCTAAAATATATACATGGTTTCATCACACTTTTCTGATGAACCAAAGATGTGAAAAGTAGAAAAAGATCTAAGAAATCTAGCACATAAAAAGGCTTGGGGCCAACTTAGCATTGTCACATAGACCTGATGTAAATGTTTGCTGTAGGGTAGGGAAAAAGCAGTAGATCTGAGGGAGTAAAGGTGATAACTGACAGTTATAATTTTGGTCTTCATATAATTATGATTATATAACCTGAAAGACAACAAAATAATGGTAGTAACACAAGAGGTTGATTTATATATCTAAAAATATTTACAATATTTAAATGTCTTGCCCTTCAACCTGTCACGGAGGTCAACAGAACAGTAGCCCTGGTTCTTTGGCTAAAGATGCCTCAGCAGGAGGCAATCATAGCAATGAAAATTCCTTATCTGTGCACAAAGCAAGATAATGTCAGGAAAGGAAACTTACTTTCTTCTGTTTTTAATTTTTTAATCTTTCATTTTTAATTTATGTATTTGTTACAGGGTCTCATTATGCAGCTCAGATGCAGTGATCCTCCTGTCTCAGCCCAGCGCTGGGCTTAGAGGCATGCACCACCATGCCCATGGAAACATACTTTCTTATAAATCCGCTTTCAATGCCAACTGATACTGAACTACTAGGTATCTTTTACTTACATCACAAAAGTCAAATTTTGGAATCAACAATCTCTACCAGTGACAGCAAATCTTTTAGAATTTTTCTTTTTAAATGTATTAAGCACAGGGTTTACAGGGTTTCATCACAGATTGGACTCATAATGTTTCTCCTGTTTTCAGCCTCACAAGCACTGTGATTACAGGCCCGCGCCACCATGCCCAGTCTCAATTGCCATCTCAGCACGACCTGGGAGCAGGGCCCAGCACCACAGGCCGGGGACAGAACTTTCAATAATAAACAGCCTACGGTAGCACACGTTCCACACATAGGGCCAGCACTATGCCCTCCTGTGCTTCAAAGGAATAACTTAGATTTCAAATTTTGGAACAATTATTATTAAATACTTCAACAGAAGAATACATGTTTATACATACAAAGAAGATAGCTTATTTTTGAACTTGCATTTTAATGATAGCCCTATTTTGAGGAAGACCCACCCTTTAAACGAATAACCCTTTAAGATATTAATATCATCACTTTAGGGTCCCACTACTTTCTCACTCTAGATCTAACCTAAAGAAATAATATTCCTATGTTCATAAAATACTGCCTAACAGTTTATGTTTAGTCTTTTGAATAAAAGCAGCAATGTGAATATGATATTCTGACCATTCTCAATATGCAGCCAAATGTATACAGCTTATCACCATGAAAATCTGGTTACTAAAAAGATTTTATAACAGGATAAAGTTATAACTTCAAATATAGAATCAAACTGGATAACTATCCTTAACTGCTTTTGGAATAGAAAACTACTTTGAGTTGGGCAACTTATTCATCCTATGATATAAAGCCATAGAATTCTGTTTTTTATATACCATAATAAATTTGGTCCAAAATTGACACACTTTGCTGAGAAAGAAAGGTCAAAGTTGTACATTTAGCGCCAAAGATCAGCTCTATTCCTATTATTGCCTCCTTATACCGTCTTGGAGGCTATAGGTCAGTCAGGCTCTTTAAAAACAGTCTTACATTCTTCTGAGAACACAACAAAGACAACAGTAGAGGAGATCATAATATTAGGTTAGCTTTGAAAGCTTCATGATAGCAAAGGCTTAATATTCTAGCTCATATTGCCTTTCTTGTGACATTTCAAGAAGCACAGATCATTTTAAGTCCCATGCCTACGCTCATCTAACATCTTCTCACCCATCTTGCCTCACTACAGGAAATTCCTCTGATCTTGGAACAATGGAAGATCCATAAAAACAACATACAAAAAAATTTCAAGACAGATTCAAAAAGTTTAGATCAAAATAAGATTCCATGTATAACTATATTATTATTATATAAATATGATAATTACAATAACATATTGACTGGAAAAGTGACTAGAAATAGGAAAATATCCTCCAGAGTTAGGTTTTAAAGGCATTCAGATGTTAATACCATTAAAGAAAAAAATGAAATTCAGAGTAGTAATATATTCCTTGAATGGAACCAAATCCATGCAAGAAAGTAATTAATGCCCTACCACCATGTTTGCTAAGCTGGTCTCTCAGGTAACCACCAGAAGCTACAGAGATCTTTTAGCCCACTGTTATTTTCTGATCCCTCATAAAATAGTGATTTCTCAGAGCTAGTTCAGCATCATTTAAATGACACAAGAGACAGAATCATGACTATTATAATTTTAAAGACAAAAAGATATTCATGTCCAGGCAGATAATATACCATTCTTTTTACACTCCTGAAAAATTACATCTCCCAGTAGTGAAAGAGGTGCTTAACATCAAGGATAGTTAGGGGTCCTACTTAAAAGTAGTTACTAAGTTCTAAAGTTAGAAGAGTACCAATACAGTACAACGAAGCATATCAAACTGAAATAAAACCAAGTTAAATGTTGTATAGAATGATTCTCTTCCTGCAGGTATTTTTAACACTTATTCTGCCCATACCTATAGACACTCATTGAAGTTCTAATGCATGGAAAGAAAGAGGAATAGACAGGAAGAAAATATGTAAAGATGAAAAGAAAACAAAGTAATTCTTAATTTTACAACATACAGCTATACAAAATATCTTCACAAGTGTACATACTACTTGTTAAATATCTAAAAAAGAAAACCATTGTTTTTTTCCACTGGTTCAAACCATTCAGTTCATTAACATGAAAAGAACAAGGTGCTAATTGTCTTATATTAAGATTTTTTATTAAATTCTGCTATTCATCTCCAAATAGGAAGAAAACTCTGTCCACTTAGTTTTATATTCAAAAACAACATGAAAGCATACCCATGCACATTCTAACAGAAAAATCATGTCATTTGGCTTGAGGTGTTTCTAATAATCTCTTCAGCTAGGTATCCCCTAGGCTCATATGATGCCTCTGGGACAACAGCACATTAAACATTAGTTATCTTAGTCATTTTCTTAGTTTACAAAGAATATATTAATTTACCGTGATTAGTAGTAGTAGCACTTATTATTGAAACAGCCTTCATATTTTAAACAGGAAACTAGTGATGATCATAAATTAACAAATGCTTATTCACTAAGATTTCACTGATGTACTACCTGTTTTATAATTTTTTTCTCCCCAGATAAATTCATAGCCCTTTCTTTACAAAAAAAACCTGCCCCCAAACAATAGGTTGAGTAGAAAAATTATATTTTCATTTTTAAATTTCTTCTTTCTTTTCATCCATTCTTCCTGTTTGAGTTCTGCAGAAATGTTTTTTAAGTCAGTATCTTGGTTAAAGTTAAGTATTGTCAGTATAGGCAACCCAAAGTTTACATCAAAATGAAAAAAATAAGAAATACTTGAATAGTATGAATAGGAAACTCCAAAAACCTTACTTGTAGCAGAGCCAAGAAGATTTTTTGAAGATTTATCCTCCACGGTATTATAATCCAGTGGGTAATCTAGAGTGAAAAATAAAGTAATTATGCTGGGAACTAGTTTCAACAATAAATTTATAAACTTATGACCTCAACATTTAAAGCATTTCATGATAAATATTAATTATACATCTAAAATGTGTTCACAGAAAGAAAATGAGATTCATAAGCTATTTAGCAAACTAGGTAAACCGAAGAAAATGATCATAATGCTTACAAAAATTTTAATCACATTTATAAGACTTTTATTTATTTAACCTTTCTACAGACCAACTCTCAGTCAATGTCATATGAAAATGACAGAAGAAAAAAGACTGTTTACGCTATGATTTATGGCATCTTAAAATAAGGATTTGATAGAGCAGAAATGAATAGGTCCAATAAACTTTCCTGGATCCCTCTGTCTCATAAGAGTTTCTCAAAAACCAAGCCTAAATATGTGTTCTTAGGCTTAGGGCAAAATCAAAGGAATTAATGTTCATTTCTATTCTTTCAGTTCATTACATGATGAACAGGTTCTTGGACCTGGCACAGGATTACAATCATGATTTATAGCACTGATATTCTCAAGGGAAGCTCCAATTACAAATAACTCATAAGTTTGAATATGGTTACCACATTAAATGATACTTTTAAGATAAAAATGGTTATTAGGGCTAAAACAAAATTCAAGTAACAACAGTCATTGATTTAAATAATAATCACCCATTACAATTAAAATTATAAAGGCAAAATAGTTCCTAATAGTCACCTATTTAAAATCACTTACCATAATCCTCATCAAAGAGTTCTTGACGTTCTGACTGATACTGTGAATCAGCAATTTCTTCATATTCTTCTACCATGCTAGTGCCAAATACTCTAATAACATCAAGTTAAAGACTTTTATTAAAACACAACAAAGTTATTCAGACTCAAAGTGCAATATAAACATCAGTTCTGATGTTATAAGGAACATTGGGCCTTTGTACTCCAAAATAATGATTGTATGTTACATTTCAGTCATCAACTGTAGAAATATAGTGACTGAGTAGTTTTTATCAGTCTAAAATATTTCCATATATTATCACAGCAAAATAGCTACATCTATCACTAAATATTTTGTTGTCCGTTATACTGGCAATGGAACCCAGGGCCTTCCCACTGAGCTATCTTCACGTCCCTTTTTTTATTTTGAAACAATCTTGATAAGTTGCCCATGCTGGACTCAAATTGCAGTTCCCTGCCTCAGCCTCACAGAGTGCTGAAATTACAGATGGGCACCAACCACCATGATTGGTTTTTTTTAGCGAAGAATATGTTCACATTTCTCTAAAATACATTCAAGAGAAAGAGGTTTAACAGCTAGTTATTTGTACCTTAACCTCATGTAAGAGAAATGTCTTTCTTCACTTTACATGTATTGCACTGTGTAACACTTAGGAAAAATCCCAGTTAATGTATTTTGTTCTGTTTTACCTTATAAGGCTTAATGGACAGAAGTGCTCTGACCCAAAATGTGATACCAGCTCCACCTAAAAAAATAAAAGCACATGAACTGGGAAGCCAACAGAGTGCCTAGAAAGTTAACATAATCATCTTTCTAAAAATAAAAGTTATTTCCCCCAAAATTAACACTTGTAAAGTTTTGCTTTTTTAAATATAGCATTAATAGCCATGCCCTGTTATTCAATATTGCAAAGTAGAAGGTTGCTAACCTTTATGTACTTGATGAACATCTGAAGCAAGAGAAAGGAAAGAAAAATCAGTTTCAAAGTCTAGATGACATGCCACAAGCAACTTCATCAATCGGTAAACCATATTGCATAATTAAAGTATAGATAGCAACGTGCTGTGATGGATAACATTGTAGTACTCTTAATTCTTTGCAGAACTCAAAGCAATGGTTTAAAGTTTTACCATCACAATTAGAAAATGTAACTTAAACTGTAATAAAATAAACTAAGCTTACAAAAAGTTAAGCAATCTAAAATCCACTGCTGCTATATCTTAGATACAAAAGCATTCCAAAACCAATTATGTTTTTTTTTTTTTTTTGGTACCAGGGATCAAACTCAGGACTTTATGCTTGCCAGGCAGGCACTTATGCCGCTCAGCTATCTCCTGGTCCCGCCAATTATCTACAGAAACAATCCAAGTCATCTATTACTTATTACAGCTATGTCTCACATATATATTTGCAGCTGATTTTGTATACTGATATATATGTGGATGCATGAACGTATATATCATATGCATATTACTAAAAAGTAAACTAATACAATGAAATGTCATACATACTTGTATAATATATATGGAAAATATGAAATTTGATATTATTTCAAGACAATTTACAAAATGAAGGTATGTAACAAATAACTTTTTAATTGTAACTATTAAAAATACTTAGATATCTATTTATTAAATATAAGCTATTAAAAAGTAATTTATAGCAATGGGTTTACTTCATATAGAATAAGGAAAACCCATAACACTTAACACTCTAAAATGAAACTTGTAAATAAATGCTTTTTGCTTTTTTTTAAAATTTTTTTTTATTTGTGTGTGTGTGTGTGTGTGTGTGTGTGTG
>NDGN011521275.1:4006-22219 GCA_002564285.1 Tympanoctomys barrerae | reverse complement strand
CCCGCCCAGCCCCGGCCCGCAGCACCGCTACCTCCGCCAGCTTCGCCACCATCAGCACCACCTCCACCGCCACCGCCACTGCCGGCGGCGGCAGCAGCCATTTCATCTCCACAGAAACCAGACACAAAAACATGGCAGAAATGGAGAAAGAAGGGAGACCTCCGGAAAATAAACGGAGCAGGAAACCGGCTCACCCCGTGAAAAGGGAGATCAATGAGGAAATGAAGGTATTCTGGACCCCGGGGGCCGGGGAAACCGAGCTCGTCCTCGCGCCCGCTCCCTTTGGGCCGTTGTGTGCATTCGTGGGGGCACCGGGGCGCGCTTGTCAGTTTCTTAGGATGCCCTGAACGGCTCAGCTCCTCTTCCAGGTGCAAAGTAGAGGCTAACTCGTGGGCTGTGTCCCCGAAATTTGCCAGCCTCCGATAGGAGGGGGTGGGGGCGCCACGTAGTATTTCACCTTACACACCCCAGGTTGGCAGATGCGTTTCAGGGGGAGGGCGCCAGGGGCCCAGGTGCCTGGCGAAGAAGCTTTCTCGAGGGCGGTGTGGTTTTTCTCCCTCCTTCCGGAATCGTCCCTGGGACCCCTCCAAAGTTAAGAGCCTCCCGGCCGGCCGAGGCTTCGCAGGAGAGCTCGATTCCGCCCTCTCCACAGTTCAGCTCCCTTCCCGCTTCGCCCCAAGTCTCCAGCTGCGAGCGCCTAGCGGCTGTCAGTGCCCGGCAGCTGCGGCCGGGGCGGAGCGGTACTGGGCACCGTCCTGCTTGCCTGCGGACTCGCCTGGCCCACCCCGCCCGCTCCTGACCATCGCTGCCTCCGCCTGCCCGCTTGTCCCTGCGTGGCTCACTTCCTAGGGAGGCAGACCCCGGCCCTCCCTGGCGAGGGATAGCTGTCGGCGGGGCGCCTGCCCATTGTTCGGAAAGGCCAGCCCGGAGACCTCGGCGTGGCCGGGCTCCCTGCCAAGCCAGCGGTGCTCCAGAGGTGGCGAGCGCAGCACCGGGCGCTCCAGCTGTTCGCGTAGAAGCTGTTGCGTAAGAACACAGTTCAGTTCCAGAGCCAACTCTGCGCCCCACTGCCTTATTTTCTGTGGTGTTGTTTTTTCCTTCCCCGAGCTAGGAATTTTGTGTTGATTCTCTCTTGATTTTTTAAAAATTAATTTTTATCCCCAGCTTTTTCTTAATAAAGTGAGTTACCAAACAAGTAGTAAGTTTGCGTTTCGTAGTCTTCTACATAGACTCCTTCAGGACACTTAGTCAGATTTGGTTAAGTTTATATTTAAAAGACAAACCGGGTAAATGATATGCAACTAAGTCCTATTTATTGCGTTTTGACGTCTTTTTTTAAAAAAAATTAGAACCAGTATATTCAATGGGAATGCCTTGCGTGTAGCCCATGCTTGGAAGAGAGCACATGTATATACATTCTGTGTATGTATGTGTTAGGTGCAAATGCATAGCGTTTTCTTCTCGGAAATGTCAGTAGTATTCTAAATTTGGGGATTAGGGTTATATTTCTGGATAAGGGACTTAGTTCCTGCAAGCATGGTAATACAGTATCAGTCCAAAGAAGAAATAAGGAAAATTTGCCTTGGAAATCAATGCCATTTCTTGTAATGGTCCACCATTGATTGCAATGATAGACAGTTTAAAAGGGAAAGAAATAAAGAGGGAAATAGACCAATGGAAGTCTTTTTATAAGGGTGGAATTTACTTTGCCATAATCAATCTTCTCACTTGCCCATCTTTCTTATCCTTTGTTTCCAGATTACTTTTCCTTTTTGTTTTAAATTGGGACTGGGACAAGAAGAGAGAGGTGAAGGCCCCTAGGAAATCCCAGCGTGTTCTGGCCCTTTAAAACGCTGTCTAACATGATCTATATGGATGGCAGCTTTTAAGTTTCATAGGTTCTAGAATTACAAATTAGCTAATTTTAATCAAAACATGTGAAATGTTATCCTGGCTGGATATAAAGGCTGACTGTGCTCGATGCTTGGGGCTCGTGTTGTTGACTTTGGCTGCAGGCTCACTCCGTGGTTTGGGAGATAGTTGTCCTTCTACAGTATAACAGATGTTTGTCTGAACTGGTGAGGAAGAAACAAAAACAACATTGTCTGAAGAGGGAAAATTACACAATTTTTAGCCAATATGCAGGACTAAGTATGGAATTAACCTTGCTGTGCAGAATGTCCCTTTAAAATGTTCTCTTTCTTCCAAATCACCATCCACTGTTTGAAGTTTTAATCTTAATCATTTTAGTTCAGAGTAGCATTAAATGAGAAGTTTTGCACAGCAAATAATTCGATTGCCTGTAGGATTGGTATTTTCTCCCTGGTTTGGAACAATGTGAGAGACTGCTGGCCAAATTTTTCAGTCATGTCGGTGCACAACAAGCCAGCATGTCTAGGGGAATTGTTTGGTAGGCATTCCTGTAATATAATAGCACCAAGAGTTCTTATTTTAAAAGTGCTTTCTCAAAGTCAAAGGGTTATTTTGATCTCATTAATATTTTCTGCTTTTAATGTGAATAACCGCAGCAACAAAACCCCTCCCCAAACCTCATGGCATTATTATCCCTCCAGCTCCCCGGAATGTGAAGTGTAGAGTAACATAACAAGTTGGTTGCCCTGTATAAAAATGTGTGCAACAAAATGTCACTGAGAACACAATGTGGCCTTGTGCAGCTTCATATCGGTGCCGCTGGAGCTGCCTGGCTGTGTTTGCCTTCTGAACGGCTTTCATCTGGACCAGTGTAAACTAAGCCCTGGTAAGTAATCACTGCCCGGCAGAAAGAAAGGAATGTATACAGCTAGCTCGGCCTAAGCTGTAAAAACGGAAACCTGAGCCCCCTCCTCGGATCACATATCAAGGCTTGAAGGTAGGGGAAATGAAAGGGGGAAAGAGGAGAGAGCAATGGAAAAGTCAGCCTGGGAAGTGGAGGCTCAGGAGGAGGCCCCCCTTGGGGAGATTTGGCCCAAGGATTAGGGAATTTTATCGTGGTGTACAGTGACCTACTCAGGTTTCAACACTGGTTGGATCAAGTTGCTTCTCTGTGAGCTGAAAGAAAAGGGACTGGTGTGTATGTGATTTTTTTTTTCTCCTTCTAAAGGACATTGGTACAAGTGTCTATTTTAAGTACAGCAAATACAGGGTAGTGAGAATGAGAGACAAAATTGCCTCATCTCAGAGACTTCCTGCAAGTTTCCCTAATTGAGATAGTCACATATTTGTTTAAAAACGGCCAGAGAAGACAGACTGGCTGAGATTTAGCTGACACCAGTAATGGCATTGGAGATTGTCTTCATGTGGCTAGGAGCTAATGCTGGTTGCTGTTTCACTAGATCAGATATTGAGTTACATTTTCGTTATCACTGGTTTAATGTACATGGCAGTTGTAACAAACTTAAATTTGATACAATATAATCTTGTGTGTGAAAAATACATGACTTGGCATAGCCTTGCTTCTGGTGTACTTCAGTGAAAATATCTTCATGTAGGAACGTTCGCTTAAGTATGTTTCTTTATCTTCTTCCTTTCATTCTTTTCTTGATTTAAAAATAAGTGGCTATTTTGTTGTACTTACAAAGAGTATGCTTATTTAATTAGTGATTAGTAGAGAAGTGACTTTAAAAATCACGTAGCAATGCAATTTATATATTGCCTACTTTTGTTTTTTAAAGTGAATACTGGGAGTGTCTAATTTAATATGTCTCTGATATACTGTTGGCTCACATGTGTCATAATAAATGGATGTCAGGAAGGAATTTCCACATATGAAAGGGTTAATTGGTTTCAGGTTCTGGAACATGGCAGATATAAAAACTAGTTTGTACTAGTGAATGTGTTAGCATAATTATATGTGTAAGTGTAAATACTGGTATACTTAAGGACATTTATTTTGTGCATATTGATCTTAGCGAACAGCTCCTAAACAATAACAGAACTCAAAAAATCTAAACTCTAAGTAGAGAGAATGAGTCAGATTTTTATCTTTTAAAACTCTTTCACAAAGCCAACATGATTATATCAAGCTCTCTGTCCTGGAAACTTTCCTAAATAAACCATAATTAATGTACTTACAATGTTTGGCTTCTTTATCAATTGCTAAACTACAGGATAATCTGTTAAATGTCACAGGGTCTCACCTTTGCTGAAGAAGGTTTCTGTCTATAAATAGTCTCAGTAAGTAATTTGTACCTAACATTATGTTCAGTCCTGATGCTCACAATCTGAGAGAGGCACATCTGTTAGAGTTTAGTAGGAAACTTACCACAGGATTTTCTAGTTTGGTTTCTGATGGTCTCTATTTGGCATTAGAAATGACCTGTGTCAGTTGCATACACAATACATCAAGTTGCAGAGTACAGTGAGATAAATAGCTTGGTGTTTACCAAGCACAAAATCAGAGTGTGGATTGGAAAATAGAAATGTATAAGGTTGAAATTAACTCATTAATAAATGGGAATATTTTGAGTTTTGCTGCTGAAATGCCATCCTGGTGTCAAATGCAGTAAGTCTCAGGAGCTTAGAAAGTGGACTTGGAACTAGATCCCCCAAGGCATTCTTAAATTATGTCTTCCTTGCTAAGCAGGTATGCAGTGCAGCAGGGCTGGGGACTAATGTTGGCTGGGACACCACCCTTCTGCTTTGGAGCAGGTATAGAGGAATTACTAAGACTTGTTACAGTTGTCTTGTGCAGGGCTCCAGGCTGGACTTTATACAAGATAGTCCTGGGTGGGCTCGGGTAGTTATGGGTTTTGTAGGGTGCGAGCAGGTTCTGAGATAAGTCTCTTGCCCCATCTGTGAGCTGCTGAGTGTGATGTGCAGTATAGCATCCTTCTCTAAGCCGTCGACAGCTCACAGGTTCCAGAGACGAGGAAATGGAAAGGAACCACTCCACTTCCTCCCAGATCTGAAATAAACATTTGAACTAGAAGAAAATGAGTCTGACAGACTCATTCCCTTCTGCGTTTCCTGCCTCTGTGCTTGCCAAGCACTGCTCTGAGAAGCCAAGCCTTGCTCTCACTGTGTGAAAGACAGACTTAGAGAAACAAGAGGTAACACAGTTTTTAAAAGAAAGTAAAAAACAGGGTCTAAAAAAGGGCAAATATTAGTGACTGCAAGGGACTCTCTAAAAAAGAGAGTTTCAGGATAATGTCTCATTAGGGTGAGAAAGCTATTTATATCTTCTAAAGAAATATCTTTTTATTCTTCTTGCTCCTGACATATTAGAAGTAGTAGAAGAATTACAAAAATCCTTGAAATCTAAAACTTCCTCTTGTGGACTGAGAACTCAGCCACATTCATACTCTCAAGTTAGTTAGATTATTGATTATTTTCCTGAAAGGAAAGGAATATTGCAGGATTGAAAGAGAAAAAAAAAAATAGAGCACTGTGTTTCCGATAGCTCCAATTGAAACATCTAAAGATACATGACAGCCTGTGGTAGGTGAGATTTACTGAATGTAGATTATAGAACCTGTAGATTGATGGATGTTAATATTTCTTATACAGCCAAAGGCCTGTGGTACTCTGTTCTGCTTTAGGCACAGACAGGACAACAATGTAACAAGTCTTGGTAATTTGAGGGGGGGCAGTTCTGCAGCTGTGATAGGACACAGCTGCACACAGCTGTACACCTGCCATGCCTACCACAGTGTTAGCAGAAGGCCAGGCTCTTCAATACTACAGCATTCGTTTGACTCTTTTAGGACAGTTGATGTCTTGGAAGCAGATTAAAATGTGAGTATGTGATTGCTTTATATCACAATAAGACAAAAATGCCATAAATTTTATATGTGGTAGCACATGATTTTGGTTTCATATGCTAATTATATAAGCATCTAGTTTTGAATGTATCAATAAGAGAACAAGAGTTTCATCTCAGATCTCCTTCTAGTGGAGTATTAGTGTTATATTCTCTGTGCTTAGTACTGCATTAAAATCATTGTGTTGCAGTAGAAAACAATGCTGCAGAATGAACCAAAATGGAGCTCAGTAATGATCCTCAAAGGGTTTGAAGCTAGAAAGCTGTAGTTCAGGTGAAAGCATCAGGGCTTAATGTGTAAGTCTGCATCAAACGTGTGAATCTGGCCATTGTTACTATTCTATGCATGTGGATGACTTTCTAATAGGTCATCTGTGGGGAGTGGCCTATTCTTATTGTACTACCTGATCCAATGGGATCATAAATGTGCCCATACTTTGTAATCTGTGAAGGGTTCTTCAAATATTTCTTTTTGCACAATTTAAATTTTACTTTATGATAAAGTAACCATAACCATACTGTGAAACTAACCCACTGGATCTGTGTTAAAGGAGACAATTTAGCCCTGGGCCAGCCTGTGAACACTGCTAGAAACAGACTTCGAATAAACTTCAGTTTTTACTTTGGAACTTGAACAAGTCTGTATCTATCTTCTGCAGATTCCTTTTCTTTATTAGTGACTCAATAGATGCTTATTTACCTCAGAAGTCACTCAGAATATATAGAGATGACAAAGGAGAGAAAATATTTTCCCAACATAGCCATCATTTTATTATTCATAATTTTAACTAGCAGAGATACTAGTGTTTTCCCTACTGCCTTGTAAATTGTTCAGGATTGGGAGTTTCCCTTCCCTTTTAAATTATTTCTCATATGCTCTGCTTTTTGGATAATGCATGTCAGAATGTTTTGAAGTTAAGTAATGTAACTGACAGACTCCTTTTATTTTCATTAGGGCTGTGAATATGACTGCTACAGTTGTCTAGAGTGAGACTGTGTGTTAATTTTTAATTAAAACTAGTTTTCTATTTTTACAAAAATAATACAGACATGACAGAAATAGTAGAATAAGCAATAGAAATAAAAAGGAAAACAAAGCCTATAATTTTCCCACCCAGACACAATTACTGTCAACATTTTGATATATGTCTTTTCATGCCCTTTTCTGTGTATGATATATAGTTTTTTAAAAAACAAAAATGATCTCATAGTGTACTAAATTTCCTTTTAAAACTCAATATATTGCTAATAGCTTTTCATGGCACTAGAAATTTACAGTGTATATTTTAGTGGTGAAATAATATTCCATTATATAACTAAACTATAATTTATTTAACCAAGTCACTATTGTTTGACATTTAGTTTGTTTCTGAGAAAGCAACGTGGATATAAATATTCCTGAATGTGTATATTTCTTAACCTATTTTTAAAGAGCAGTTTCTAAAAAGACTAGAAATAAAGTTATTGAGTAAAATGGTGCACAAATTTTTAAACCTTTTAATACATAGAGCCAAATGTATCCTTTCTAAAAGTTATATCAATGTAAGTTCTTGCTAATATGAGAGTACTCACTAATACCACATACAATTTTTAAACTTTCCATGCTTATTGTTAGAATCAGATTTTCCTGAATTTTGATCATTTCTATGTATTTATAATTTAAAAAATATTTCTGAATATATCCAAATGAATTAGCACATTTTGAGTATAAGTGTCAAACATTGTCTGTGGAGGCATAACATGAAATAAAAGTTTTCCACCTTGAAGTAATTTAGAGATATTTGGGATAGATGAAATATTTTATAAGAACTGAGACTTGGAATGAAAATGGAATTGTGATCCTAGAGAAAGAGGCCAATATTGTCCCTCATTTGGGTAAATGGTTGGGAGCTCCTTGAATACTTCTTGCTATTTTGGGTAAGATACAGATTTGAAAACACACTGACATTCAATTCCAAGACTTTTTTTTTTTTTTTTTTTTGACGGTACCAGGGATTGAACTCAGAACCTTGAGTTTGCCAGGCAGGCACTTATGCTGCTGAGCTATCTCCCTGAGCCCCAGTTCCAAGACTTAGCATTAAAAAAAAATTAGGTGAACCTACTTCTGTTTTAAAATTTGTTTAATATTTCCAAAGTAAATAAAATCATCAGTCCTTTTTGAAGACTTTGAATACTTGTGTTGTAGAAATATTTTTAGAAATTTTGATTACTGCAATTTTGAAAGTGCCTTGAATAAAGAATAGTTATTCTTTACCTGGTGAAATGTTTAATTAAGTCATTTAGATTGAGCTTTCACATTTGTGTAATAGTTCTAGTAGAATAAGGAGGGAGTCTAGTGAATGTCCTGGGAATTAAGATCTAACAAGAGTAAGTTTTTCTAGTATAGAAAGAAGTCAGGTAGAGTGAAGAAGTAGCAAAATTTCCTTCTGACACTATTTTTCTATGATCCTTCAATTTATTTATGTTTTTAATTCTCAGAAGAGAGCAGGCTTTCACACTAAATGCTTTCCTTGGGAGCCTTGGAGGTGAGAGGGAAATTAGGAAGTCGATGAAAAGATATGAGAATTAAATATTGTAAGTACAAAGGAGTCAGAGTGAAGTAAAAAACTGTAAAATGATTGAATTTTCAAGGTTCCCTTGTCTAATACAAGTAATTAAGGAAGAGCCAGGGATATAGCTCAGTGGCACAAGTGCCTGTTTGACAAGTGCAAGGTCCTGAGTTTGATTCCCAGTACTAAAAAAGAAAAAAGAACTAAACAACAACAACAAGTAATTGAGGAGACTAGAACCCAGTGATCAAATGTGAAAGCAAGTGAGGTTTTAAAATTGGCAAACATGCCCTGAGTGACAAACTCCACTTATGATGTTGATATTCAATGATACTTTTTTTTTTTTTGCTACTTTTTGATTGGTTCAGGGATGTAACATCTTTGGCATTGGCTGACATGTTAGGTTGTAATAATTTATAGTAGATTATTAAAAACCCAGACTAAGAATCAGAAAGTGTTTCGTTTTGACTTTCCTGGGTGATGCTTGTTTTTACCTTCATGACATTCTCATTTTTTTGTTGTAAAATAAGGGTGTTGCATAGACTTACCAAAAGTTTATTGTGGAAACCAAATACCTAACAGAGTTACTGAAAGGAATAAGAGAATTAAAGGATGTGGAAAAATTGCAAAGTGCTCAAAGAGTATTAGACATTATCATTATAGTTTTAGTGACCTATTTTCCAAACCTAGATTGGACCACATGGTATGAGAGAGGATTTTTGTGTCACTTCCAAGGGCAAGAGGCAGTCTGCAAAATGTAATTTGGGTGCCAAAATATTGAAATTTCTGGCACATTTTTGGTGGTTTATGGGAGCAGTGATAAAATATTTGAAATAATGACTGTTCAGTAAAATTCATGATGTGTGATCACTATAATTACGTAATTTCTTTGCAAAAAGGTATTTTATTTTTCGTATAAGTAGAAGTTATTTGACTCCACAGAATCCTAAAGCTGGAAGAAGCTATTAAGAGCATTTCAATTTCAGTTTCCTGTCCTAACTCTTCAGGAGAAATGCTAGGTAAATTTTTTTTTTTTTGGGTGGGGAGAAACAAATCTCACAATTCCCCTTACCACAAAGTAAGTATAGAAGCTTACCTTGTTAGTAAAGATCCTTACTTTAAAAATCCATCTTCCTTTTAACTCTTATCACCTGTTCTCATCTTTTTTTAAGAAAAATTTAAGGAGAGGAGTAATTAATTAAATAATTATTTGTTCTTTTTGAGACTGGGTTTCACTATGCAATTCAGGCTGGCTGTAACTCATTCACTTTATAGCTCAGGCTGGTCTCAAGTCTCAGTGATCCATGTGCTTTAGTCTGTGGAGTGCTGGGATTACAGGTGTGCACCACCACACCAAGATGTAGCAGTATTTATTTATTTATTTATTTATTGGAGTAGCTTTTTAAACGATGCAAAAAAAAAACTGATTAAAATAATTGTTGGAATTCTCTATCAGAAAGATTTGAAAAGCCTTATGGGACTTAAACAGTAAATTCATTTCTCCAGGAGTATGTTATATTCTTGGATGGGAACTGTAGAACTCCATTTCATTTCCTTTGTTTTAGTGTTATAATAAGCCCATATAATATTTATCATCAAACTCTACCTAGAAATTTTAAAAATCAGTTACTCCTTGGAATTCTTTAGTTTCTTGATAAAGATTGTATACAACAGAGGTACTAGTCTATTTCTTCTGACTCTATTATAAGGAACTTTGGTGTTCATTTTTCTTCTTTCATGAGTCTTTTGTGCAGGGTGGAAAGTTATGGTGTGAGCTTTTATAAGCCCTTAGTTCTCTGTTTTTGCAATCATATAGCAAAACATTAAAGTGTTTTTATTTTTAGTGACAAGAAAGGGAGTGTTTTAGAGTTTATATTCCCTGACATTTATTGTAACTTGAAAATCATAGAATAGATCAGGTTCATAGTGATTGCTCCATTAAGCCTCTTGAGTTTTCAGCAAAACCCTTGAACTAAACCGATGGACTTAAGATGCCCAAATAATATGAATTTGGTGTTAATAATCCAGTTGAGGCTGGGGAGATGGCTCAGTAGACTAAGCGTTTCCCTGGCAAGCACAAGGGGCTGAGTTCAATCCCTGGTACAGAAAAAAAAAAAAATCCAGTTGAGATTTCTGCTTTTATCCTAATATTTGAAACTTCTGGATCCCATTCCTAGGTTTGGTTGTGAAGGGCTGAATGGATTTGCAGTTGAACTAAAACAAACTAATCTATATCCTTCCCTGGGAGGTTGATGCATGAATTATGCATTTGTATCCTTTGTGTGACTTCAGAGGTTAGACAGAACTAGAGAAAATAGTTCCTGATAGGAATGGTGTACAAAACTGGATACGATAGCCTGGAGTTGCTATGCAAAAGATTTTCTGTCTTGTTAACGTAGTTCTCTTAGAGATTGGAGCAAACAGCACACAGACCAATAAGATGGCTTGAATTTGGCTTTTAATGCTTTTGGAAATGGGTTTTTCAATGCAAAGTGTAAGTTTCATCCTTGGAGATTTCTGCTGCCAGACCACTGATGGAAGACCTTGATTTGTGTGTGTAGGGACTGTCATTCTCCAGTCAGGCACTCAGCACAGTGAAAGAAATTAGGTGTTAGGGAGAGTGATGCCTTATTAAAGGGGTCCCTTTTGATTGAATAGAGCAGCATTTAGCTTAGTCCTCTTCAGTGTTATTCCTGAGGTTGCTGAGCTTATTATTCATATCGATCATATCATCTTTGTGCGTTCATGAAAAGAATGTCTATTTAATGTGGACATGATCAGCCATCAGAGAGAATAAATGCCTCACTAAAGCTTGATATGGCTGACTATTGGCCCTGTGAATGGTAAGACTGAATCAATCTGGCTAGATATATTTTTTAATTGCTGGTGCACTATACCATCCCAGATTGACCCAGTTGGAGCTCAGAGCTTAAGTGGGTACTAAAGTAAAGAAATGCAGCATCCTGTGGGTGGTTTGAAATGTCAGGTTTGTTTTTTGTGGAGTCAGTAGTGTAATATCTTTTATTTTTTCTGCAACCCATGATGAAATCTAAGTCATGAAATTCAAGAAAACATGGAACTCGTGCATTCAGGCTGGGCACACTTTGGCTTAGCTTTGCGCTTTGTTTCAGGTACATAAATTATATATCCCAGTGTAATTCAGAAATGACAGCTTCTGAGGAGAATAATAAAATATTCTTAGAATCACAGAGGTTAGGATATATAGATTTTCTATCCCAGTTTAGGAGGCTCAGGTTGCCTTGCCAAATAGGTGTTTAAAGCACATCCATACATGAGGTCATTAACACACATAGTCTTACATCTCATTTTCAGATCTAGCAACTGATAAGTTGATAACATAGTCACTTGATATAAGGTATTAAATCTGTCCAACTATACCCATTATTTCCAAACTTTGATATATATAGTAACAGTAATAATACCTTATATTTACATATTGACTTATAATTCATAAAATAGTTTACACATTATCTAAAATCTATGCACTAGTAACCTTAATATTACTTGGTACTTTCATGTCATTTATGAGAAGACAATCATAATGACCTTTGAATTCACAGAGAAAGAATTTGTCACTAATAAAATATATAAAGCAAATTATGCATAGACTTAAAAGATACTCTTGCAAGAGAGAAAATTAAAAAGGAGACCCTTGTAACCTATTCAGCTTTCTGTATGGTGAGTGGTTGACAATTGAGCAGTAATTTCTTTGTTGAGATTTTGCTTTATCTGAGATAAATGTTAAGAAACAATACCTTAGTCAGAAAGCAATTCTAATTTAAATTATTCTGAATCACAAAAAGGTTGATTGTTTTCATTTTCAAAATCTTTTGTTAGCTATTTTTCATGCTTTACCTCTCAATATTTTTATATTAATATGGGATATAGGCTTTGTAGAAGAATATGCTAAAATAGGACTTCCTATTCATAGGTAAAACTGACAAATACCTTTTTTTTATCTTTAAATTGCAAATGTCTGAAGGCCTGTTATAATTGGATGCATCATTCTGTGATTTAAATGCATTACAATTTTTGAACGTGATTTGAAAAATGAACACCACTCTAGGGAAAGTAGGGCAGGGCTGGCATTAAATGGGGTTGGGCAAACAATTCTATTTATGTTTTCTTTTTGAATAGTTATTGATTATAGAAATAAGTAGGAGCGTATGCTTCTTTTTCAGAACTTTGCAGAAAACACCATGAATGAACTCCTTGGCTGGTATGGCTACGATAAGGTTGAATTAAAAGATGGTGAAGATATTGAATTCAGGAGCTACCCTGCAGATGGGGAGAGCCGGCAGCACATTTCTGTTCTCAAAGGTAATGACATTTAATGTTCTTTTGTTCATGCAAAAAAGGATTAACTATCTCAACCTGCCAGAATTGAGTTGCTCTGGGATTCATTTTTGTTGATTTTTGTCCATGGTTGATTTAAATATATATCCTCAGTAGCACTTGACTATAGAGCCCAAGACTACAGAATATAAGAGCATAGCATAACGCAAAAATGGACATAGCTTAATCTCTTTCCAGACAAGGAACTTAAGGAATTTAAGTGTTATCGTCCTGTATATAAATTCATAGAAGAGACAGGGTTTCTTAACTTCTAGTTTCCTGATCCCTTTGTTATATCATCAGTTGTCAGAGATTGGGACTTTCTGCTAAATGCAATGTTAGGTTTACATTTCAGATTGCAAGAGAGATTCACTGTTAGGAATACTTACTTTTTTATGGGTGGAAATTCTAAAAGGAACCCATATTTCCAATGTGTGTTTGAAATTTTCATTCTTCCTCTGCCCCACACTTTTGTACAGGGTCAGAAAAGTAGTAAAAGAGTAGTAGATGGTTATATCCTATGTTATTCTGTAAGAATTTTCATAAAGCCCAACTAAATGGTAAAAATTAGAGAGGATTTGTCAAGCAGAATTTACACTAATTCTGCTAGGGAGCAGGAGGGCCAGATATCTGAGGGAGAAGCCTGTGTGAGTGCTGAAACTAAATTTGGAACAATAATTTGTTTGTAAAAGAGGAGGAACACATGAAAAAGCAATGTATTTATGTAATTTAATAATTTCAATTTTAATAAAAATGGGTAAAATGAATTGTGCATCATCATTGGCAGTTTGGTCAGTACTTGTGTTGCATTCGAAGCTATCGGCATAAACTACCTGTTCAAGCATTTTATTTCTAGTCTTTAAGATAGTGCTTTTTCTTATGCCAAGCTGTGAAATGTAAATGAGCTGTCCTACAGGCATGTGGAATTGAATGTATGTGACAAATTTTATGTTAAGCTTGCTATGAAATTGTGCATCATGTTAGATAGTATCATCAATTTCACTGTAAATGAAAAATGCAAGTCATGAATTTATATTCTATAAACTAATAGCTCGTATAATACTTGGCCTAGGCGATAATCTTTGCTTCTGGGGAACATGGAAGGAAAGTGCCATGGTATGCTATTAGACAGAGAAAGTTGTTTTCCATGGTTGAAGCTTTTCAAAAATAGTTTTCATACAGAAAATACACAAACTTTATCTTCATTTTTGTTAATTTTTAATTGATATCAATACCTGATACAACAGATAGCACTTTACTTCTGAATTGTCTGCTTTTTTTCTCATTGATCTTTTGAGTGTGTTATGGTTATTGTTTATACTACAGTGAGACCTACTTAGTTCGAGTGCTGGGGAGAATGCGTTAGGCTTTCCCCTTGGTAACTAGAGAGCAATGCTTGCCATATATCACTTTGTACATGGAAAAGGTTAATTGCCTCTCAATTTTCTATGGGAACTTAGAGTGCTAAAATTCATCACCATGATTCAACTGGGATATTAACTATCATAGTAGAGCAAATTTAAAGGAGTTGATTGGAAATTCATGGTAGCTAGATCAAAAAGCTCTAAGATGGACTATGAAATTCTGGTAAATTATTTAAGGTTTGTAAGGAAAAATTTGTTCTATTACATGATTCTTTTATGTGAGGAAAGTTTTAAATCTACTAAATAAGTTCTTTTGTTGTTGAATATATTTTTCTTTTTTTACAGAAAATTCTTTGCCAAAACCCAAATTACCTGAGGACAGTGTTATTTCACCATACAATATAAGCACAGGCTATTCAGGGCTTGCCACTGGAAATGGACTCAGTGACTCACCTGCAGGATCAAAGGATCATGGCAATGTGCCCATTATTGTACCTTTAATTCCTCCACCTTTCATAAAGCCACCAGCAGGTAAGTACTACTGAGGTTTCCCGTGATAAGGATTCATGGACATTTGCATTGACTATCTTATGAATAATTGTTAAAATCTTTAAAAAGAAGGTAAAGATTGTTTTAGGAACTTGGGACATAAGAAATGTTAGCATGTGTCATTTCAAGTATTATTGCTGTAGGAGGAAAATTTCCGTATCTACTACTCTTAGTCTATAAACTTTTGAGTATAAACTTTTTCTCTCACTAGATTCTCTAAAGTCACCAATTAAGAAAAGGATTAAATAGTCCTTGAAAAAATTATATACAATGATTAGTTAGTAAGAAAAAAAAAAGTAACTGGTTGAACTGGGTGGTGAATAAGCAGGGCCAGGTCTCCTAGAGTTTCCACAGAAAGGGTAGTTTTATGAAAGGACAGGTGGTAGACATAGTCCGCAACATACCTTCCTTCAGCTCCATTCAGGAAACAAGCTACATTATGCATTATCTCCACAGACTTTCTTCTAGCTCCTGGAAAGCTGTCCTTTAGAGCTTAAAATATTAGAAATCTGAATTTCACTTGGATGAAAATGTAAGCAGTGCTTTTATATTTTCAGAAAATCACATGGCAGTGTTTTAGAACTAGATGGCAATGGACTGAGTATTATGATATAGCAAGCTCAGCTACAGATATGTTTCACATACAGCAAGAAGTTAAGTAATATTTTACTTGACCTGCTGCAAAATGTTGGAATTATGCTAGAAGGCCTAATTGTGACACTGGTTATTTTTCTGTGTATAGGACCTAACAGTAATAAACTCTGAGTTCCAGTAGTAGTAGTTATTGTAATATACAAAAGTTAATGTTGTGTTTTTATTAGGAAAGATAGGTATTTGCTTATGTTTCCATAAACTGTAAAGAAATTGTAGGTGAAGTTCCAAGGCTTATATTATAGATGCATTTACACTGTAACCCAAGCATTGCTCACATTTCTCTTCATGTTTATGGCCACATTCTCAGCTTGGTCTTCTACAGTTTAGAGGTAAATTGAGATTCTTAGGTAGGTCGTCAAGATCTACTTACCTATTAAAGTAATTTATAATTGTGTTTGTCTACTAATTACTAATATACTTGGTGGTTTATATAAAGTTTTCCTTATTGATGTTCCTATTTTCCTTTCATGATTGCTTTGTGAGGACACAAATTTACATCCAAAGCACCAAAGACATTTTATTTAGATAGGCAATTGAGGGGGGGAAAGTGACTTACTTTGTAAATGTTGAGTTTCTGTTTGTATGTTCCGTGGCTTAGGTGAAGGGTGATAATGATGAGGGTATCAATGAGCTATATGGCCAAGTGAGAAGAAAATGTGCTTCAGGTTTAGAAACATTGGGTTCAGATTGAGGTGTCCACTGAGTAGCTCTGTGAACATGGACAAGTTACATCCTCTCTCCTTTCACTCCCCATCTGTAAAATGGCAGTCACAGTGTTTCTTATGGAGTAGTTATGGAGATGAGAAATGTATGAAAAACACCCAGCATGGTGCCTGGCGCACAAAGGTCGTTTAGCAAGCACCATACCTTTTTTTTTTTTTTTTTTGCCCTACAGTCATCATGCATGTAGTTTGTGCATAAAAAAGTGTGCATATTAATGCAAATTTTTCTCTAAGCTTTATTTGAGCAAAGCAGACAGCTTTAGAAATTAACATAGTTGAGGCTAACATGAGTTTGCCACGCCAAAAAAAACCTGCCCTGGAGTTTCCTGCTGAGCCAGCCACGTGGAATTCAAGCACACAGCTCTTATTTAACTCTAATTCCACATCAGATCAGGAAATAAATATGCAAAGGGACGGAGGCCAAAAATTAAGTCTTGGAAGTCTTAGACGTAGAACACTGAGGAATTAGAAGCCAGAATAACTAAACACCAGTGGTTTTATGCTGTCTTCCATGGAACTCCAAGGCACTCATCTGTGGAAAACAAAAAGTAGGGAAGGATGTGTTTAATTTTCTGTATCTTCTCAAACCTTGATTCTGTCCATATTCTGTCCAACCCCCACTGAGGGTTCTAGATAACAACATGAAGATACAGGAAGGTTCTCTGCTTTCTAGGAGTTTGCTTTATCACAGCTACAGAACCCTGCTATTGGAGTAGGAAGGCAGTCAGATAATATATAAACTAATAGATGTGGCTGTGTTCCCATATAATATTATTGACAAAAAGGCAATGGGCAGGGTTTTGCCTTGACCCTAGTTTGCTGATGCTTGTGCTAGGGTAAAATAAGCCAAGTCTCATAATAACAGGAAGATGAATTGACTTTCAGTCAGGCTGTGGACTTGGCAAGGTGTTCTGTGTAATATTGTAAAGAGGGAACAGGAACAGTAGGAAAATAGTGTTTTTTTTTTTTTTTTTTTAACTGGTTTTCAGGATATGTCATGAACACTGGCATGCTAATATTTGTTGAATAAATGACTGATACTCAAATTTTGTTGCACAAATGTAAGACAAATGGCTCACAGAAAATGTTAATATTTTGTCTGGGTTAGTCACAACCTATCTGACCTTGACCATAGTTTGTTTATTTTTTTTCTTTCTTTCTTTCTTTTTTATGTATTTAGTACAGGGTCTATAGGATCTCACTACACAGATCGGACTTGTAGTGATCCTCCTGTTTTCAGCCTCCCAAGATGGGATTATAGGTGTGCACAGTCTCAGTAGGGGTCTCAGCATGCCCCAGGGCTGGGGCTAGCAGGGATCGGTGGGGATCAAAACCCGATCCCTGCATCTGCCTAAGCAGGTGCTTTAATCTGCTAAGCTATCTGGCCAGTCCTAGTTTTCTTGACAGTAAAGTGAGGATTCCTTTGTTATTAACTATCTATGGAAAAGCCAAGTTCACACATGATCCAAAAGCTTCCATTTAGTTAATCATTTCAATTCTTTCTTTGCTAAAATTTGAATGAAACATTTAGAAGTAGAAAAATAAATTCCAAAGTCATAAATCAATTTTATAATTTAAAAAACAATACAGAGGAGGGATAGTAGCATGCCTATATTTCTACCTACTTGGAAGACAGACTAGAGGATCCCAAATTTAAGACCAACATGGGCAATTTAGTCAGACCCTGTCTCAAACTGAAAAGAGGCTGAGTTTAGCTCAGTGGTAGACTACTGATCTAATGTGGAAAGTCCTGTGTTCAATCCATACTTTGCTAAAATTTGTACCAGAATTTTTATTCAAGGCAATCAAATTGAGGTACACCACCTATCAGTATTCTGAACATATATAGGTTGGTATGCATTCTTGAGGGGAACTAATAAGGGTCCAGTGGCCAGAGGATAATGAACCCCTGCTAAAGCCCCTGAATAGTTTACAAGTTTTAGAATAAGGAAGATGAGGATGATATGTTTCCTCTGGATTACTGTGTTAGAGTTCAAATCACTTCTGTTGTACTAAAAACTAGCCATGCTAATGCTAATAAGAATGCCTTAGATTTGTATTAAATCATTTATAGTTTGTGAAACTCACCCATATTCTTTATTTAATTTTGTATTTATAGTAACTATGAGAAATAGTATGTCAGATACCATTGAATAAGGAACTGAAGCTCAAACAAGTTGCATAGCTTTTAAAAAAAATTTTTTTTTTATTTGTGTGTGTGTGTGTGTGTGTGTGGCCAGCTCAGCCCACCAGGGGGCGGG
>NDGN011521272.1:3911-17227 GCA_002564285.1 Tympanoctomys barrerae | reverse complement strand
GTGAAATCCCCTCAGGGTATATCCCGAGATCCTGTACCTCAGATTGTAGAACCTTTGTCAGTGAACCTGGATTTCTTGATATGAGTTCAGCTGTTCTCATCGTTGGAGAAGCTTGGGACCTCATTGTCACTGAGGAGGGCTGCGGTACTTTTCAGGGTAGCTCTGCTTCTTACCGTGAGTGTCACTTCCTGGCTCCAGTGCAGACCCTTCATCCCACTGGCATAGACTTTGTAAGCATCCACCATGGAGCTTTGAGCATTCACAGCACAGATCCATGAAACAGGCCTGCACAAGACACTGTCATGGGCCTTGGCCTCCGGTTGGAATCATGGGAGCCATTGCCATGGGCTCCAGGCCTTCGGCTGGACTCATGCAGGACACTGCTGTGGGCTGCAGGCCCTTAGCTGGATTCGTTGGGTCTTTACTTTGCAGACAATCTCCTGCATTCCTTTGCACGTGACTCTTCAAGTGACTACTATAAGATAATTATATAAATTATGTGTCCTGTATTAAATTGTTTTCCTTGTAAACCCTGACTACAGTGCAAATCAAATCTGTAGAACAACACATTCTTAGATGTCTAGCTTGTATGCTTATATTTTTCTACTCGATTTCAACTTTTTATATTAAAAATACTAGTTCCGCTTTATGTTCCCTTCTGTTTTGTGCATATAAGCAGGTGTAGGTGTTTATGTACATGCACGTGTTTTGTATTTATAGCCTGTGTATATACTCACATACTTTTCCCCAGCTTACGTTTCCCCCCTTGTAACTATGTAATCTTGTGATTTCGCCACAGTAGGATTAAGAGATATAGCTCATTTCTTCGTTATAGCTGCATAGTTGTCAATCGTAAGAGTCATTAATCTGTCCTGGTTTTCCAGTTTTAGCATCTAAAGTTCCATGTGTCTTGAACAAACCAGCATGATTTTTGCCCTGTTATTTTATGGGTGTGCTCTATATGGTTTGTTCCATCAGTCTTCCTTGAATGGATATTTAGGTCATTCCTAATTTTTTTTTTTTTAATGACACGGTGTCACTATGCAGTTAAGGCTGGCCTTGAACTCACTACATAGCCCAGCTGGCACTGAACTTGAAGCAGTCCTCCTGCCTCAGCCTTCCAAGTGCTGGGATTATAGGTGTGTTCCACCATGCCTGGCTTCCTAATCTTTTTTTTGTTTGTTTGTTTTGTTTTTTGCAGTACCAGGGATTGAACTCAGGACCTTGCACTTGCCAGGCAAGCACTTATTCTACTGAGCTATCTTCCTGGCCCCTAATCTTTTACTAGTACAAAAATTCTTCACTCAGACACAGGGACCAGGTTTGATTCCTGGCATGCCATGCCAGCCCCGCCCCCAGGACTTGCTGAGACTGCGACTGAGACTGGGTATGGTGGTATGCACCTGTAATCCCAGTGCTGGGAAGCTGAAAACAAGAGAATCACTATGAGTCCAATCTGTGTAGTGAGACCCTGTAGACCTGTACTAAATACATTTTTAAAAAATCTTCCATGAATAGTTTTGTGCGTACATCTCTCATATTTGCAACTATATTTTCTGTGTTGTATATTTTAAAAATAGGGTAACTGGTTTACAGATAAGTGTGTATGCAGTATTTCTGGATATTATCAAGTTCTCCTCCATGGGGTTGTATAATTTTTGCAATTCTACCATCAGAGTTTGAAAGCCTGTTTCTTTCACTTGCCAAGCCTTTGTTTTGCCCAATTGAATACATAGGAAATCATGGCCTGTATAGTTTGAATTTATAGTTCCTCTTAGTGTTAGTCTGAGTACATCTTCAAAAGGTTAAAGCCTCTTTCTTTTTCTGTGGATCATCTGTACAGTTAGCCAGCCTATATTTCTATAAGCTTATGGGCATTTTCTTCTCAAAATTTAAAAGCTCTTTTATATACTAGGGATATGAACAATTAAATACAAGCTGTAAGTGCTACTATTGGATTGTCACTCATCTTTTCCTTATATCATAACTCTGCTGTGTAGAAACATTTTAAAACAAAATACATATATCCATATATTCCCTAGTATATATGGATTTTAGGTCATAATTAGGAATGGTTTCTACATTCCCAGGCTATAGAGAAATTCACCCATGTTTTCTTCTAGTTCTTGTATGGTTTTCTTTCTTTTTTCCCTAGTACACGTTTGCAGTACAACACCTGCAGTTTACAATTGTCTTGGAGAATGTAACATGTACATAACACAGCGTGGTTCTTTCCTTAGTTCTTCCCCTCCTCTAAAGACCTTTTCCACATTTTCAATCTTGACATTACTAATCTTATCTCATGTTTATGATATATGATGTTTATATTCATTGAGGTTATTAGGCTCCTGGACATGGCACATATTTAGTCTACCTATCCCCCCACCTTCTCTTGGACCTCTTTCCATTTGCAGAAGACCTATCCCCTTGTCTCCTTCTACTCATCCTCTATTATGTTCTTTGTCTTTATTGAGAGATTATATGGTATTTAAGCCTCTGTGCCTGGTTTATTTCACTCAACATTTTCCAGGCGCATCCATTTTCATGCAGATGGCCCCAATTTGTCTTTCTTTCTAACTGAGTAGTATCCCGTTAAGTACCACACTTATTTCTGTTTTTCTTTTTCATTTATGTATTTGATACAAGGTCTCACTATGCAGCTCAGACTCGCAGTGATCCTCCTGTTTTCAGCCTCCCCAGCGCTGGGACTACAAGCGTGCACCACCAGGCCCAGACTCGTTCACTGGCTCAGGGTGCCCCTGGGCAGGGCTGGCAGGGCATGTGGGACCGAGGATGGAGCCCTGGTCCCTGTGTTTGCCAGAGCAGATGCTTAGTCCACTGAGCTATCTTGCTGGCCCTAGTACATTTCTGTATCCACTCATCTGTTGGTGGGTATATGGACTCCTTCCAGGATTTGGCTACTATGAATTACACTGCTATAAGCATTCGCATGCATACATCACTACAGTATGATGTTTTTAGCTCTTTGGGACGATACCTAGAAAGGGGATAACTGGGTATATGTAACTTCTAATTTTAGTTCTTTGAGGAATTTCTGTACTGATTTCCATAATGGTTGTACTATCTTATATTCCCACCAAGAGCGTGTGTGGAGGGTCCTTTTTCACTACAGCCATGCCAGCTCTTGTTTTGTTTTGTTTTTCCTTGATTGCCATTCTTTCTGACATAAGATGGAACCTTATAGTTGATTTAATTTTCATTCTTCTAATGGCCAGGGATACTGAATATTTTTCATATATTTGGGCTAGCAGTTCTCTGGGCACTAGATAAGCAGCACAAGTCACAGCATTGGTAAAAGCTAAACTAAGACAGAGGCTCTAAGCTCTTCAGAAAAACTGTCTCAGTTTTGCCACAGTCGCAGACTGGCTGTGGCAAGCCAACTCTTACCCATATGCTTGGTCAGCGTGAAAATGTTCAAATTTTTTAGTTTGCTAGTATTTAGAAATTAATACTGATTTTGCATAACAATGTAGCTTTTCACATTATGTAAAGGTATCACATGCTTAGGCACAGCGGGCTACACCTCCCCTTGCCAAGACCAGCAGGAGTGGAGATGGCGCCTGCTGACCAGAATGAGCTCCCTGTTGTCCCCACCTTCACCACAGCGACCTGGCGAGGCCCTGGGCCTCTGAGTCTGTGCTTCCTCTGTTTAAAACAGCTGGAAAAGAAGAAATGCTAGCCGCCCCCCCGGCATAGCATGAGTGACCAGGAAGTCCCTGGGGGTGAACACATTCCCACTTAGCAACCTGCTTCTGAGAACTGAGCAGAGGTCGCGTGGCAGATGGCAGAGGAAGGCATGCAGGGGGTACTGCCTGGCTGGCAGCCTGGCCAGGCGTCTGATTGCTGTCCAAGAGCTTGCCCACATGTTCTTTCTCACCTATTAGCTGGCTAATGGCTGTAGGCTTGGTCTCGGGTCCTTAGCTGTCTCAGCTGTTCTCAGTTGGAACATTAGTTACGACCCCATTAACACAGACCCTCGGGAGAGGAGGCCTCAGGCCTCAAAGAGAAAGATGGTCTTACATGACTTTGCAACTTCTCAGCACCAGACTCGAGTCTCTTTTCCCATTCTGTTCCCTCATAGCTCTCCTCAGCCCTGTCAAATCTGCCCACAGTTGGCCCTGGGGACAGTGTGAAGGCAGAACGAGGGTGGCTCCAGACAGTGGGAATAGCCTGTGCCGTCACTCAGGGCCTTCTCTACCACCTTGGAGGGAAGATCAGATGGCTCGTGGTCTCGCAGGTTCCAGGCCTCTCCTCTAAGGTCCTGGAGCTTTACCAGATTGTTGCCTTAAAACAAACTAATAAAACAAAAACCATTTAAATTTCGACAAGAAGTACTGAGCTCTTCTGTGTCAGCCACGGTCCTGTCAGCTGAGGCCAGAATTCCACAGCTGTGGGGGGAGCAGAGTGAGCCTGGAGGAAGAAGCACTGCACAGGCCAAGGCCCTCGGGGGCGCCTGACCAAGGCCAGGTGGCCCCAGTGATGGTGTTCCCGAGGGAGAGGGAGTGGACTCAGTGAGGCCCCGGGCAGCTGTGAGTCCCTACACTCAGAGTCATGGGCTGGAGCTCAGAGAAAAAGGCAAGAAGGCGGAAAGCAACCCAGCAGCGAGTGCTTACCACTTGCTGCCCCTCTCATCCTTTACGCCAGGACCAGAGGAGTAGCCTGCTGCTTTCTCCCTCTTTCCATGAGGACTGCCAGCGATAGTGTCTGGACACATTCTCCTGGGCCAACTGGAAGGCAGCAGAGTGAATCTTGCCACACCAGTTCCCTTTTTTCAGTGATTTCAATAGCGACTGAAAACAAAGGGAGGCGGGAGTTGGAGAACAGTGTCCCCAGGGGGGTTCCTTCCCTCCCTCCCACATCCTACCCAGCAGCCAGTCCTCTGGGGTGGGTGGGATCCCTCCTGGAGTTTTGGGAGTCTGCAAGGAGACAACTGGTCACCCTCAGCTTGACCCCACTGAGCGGCAGCCGGAGCCTCCTGCCCCACCTGTGCGGCCCTGGAACTGTGCCTAGTGAGCTAGCTGGGCCTGCAGGTGCCAGCTCAGCTGGGTTCCCCAGAGTTTAAATGTAAACATGGAGACTGATACTAAGGAAGGGAGGAAGGACAGCTCAGAAGTGGGGAGTTGGGGTGTAGTGTGTACCCAAAGTTCCTACAGCTGCCCTTGAAGGGAACTGGAGGCTTCCAAAAAAGACTCAGCCACCCAAGGGAGATTTAATGCACCCTGAAAGGAGAAAGACTATTGTAGGGCCCCAGAAGGGCTGAAGGAGATAGAGGCTGGCCCTCTCTGGGGGGTCCTCAGGACTGCCAGGAAGCTCAACTAAGTGCTGCTCCAGGAAAAGCGGAGCCGTCACCAACATACACCAAGGTTGTCACATCAGCAGAGTCACAGGGCCTTCTGAAAGGTTGGGGATGCCGCCTTGTTTATGCCAGGTGGACACATGCCTGCTGCCTTGGGCAGTGGACACTAGAGGAGAAAAGTGAGTTGCAGAGCAGAGAGAGAAGATGTAGATATTGCTCCAAGGTGCTAAGGAGGAGAAGGAAAGAGGAGGCTAAGCTACACCCCTACATCTGGTCATCTTCCTTGAGCCATCAGTCCAGACCATATGAGGAGGATGAAAAGAAATGAGATTTAGGCCAAGCAGGAGTTTTCAATTGGTCTGACCTGACTGCTTTTGGCATCTGCTGAAGTCATCTTTATGAAATACATAAGGTAGTGAGCTTGACTGGGTATAACCGAAGGCAGAAAATAGAAGGAAAGGAAAGGTTATTCTCATGACCAGTGAGTCAGTTACTCATTGAATATACCACTGAATTCTCAAAACAATCATCCGAGGCCAGGTAGTGTTATCATCTCAGTTTGAGAGATGAAGGAACCAAGGTTCCCAGAGATGAAGGAGTTCAATCAAAACCCAAGCTAATGACTGACCCACTGTTCCTGGACTTTAAAGCAACATCACTGATTAATAACCACCCTTCCCCACAGGAGAGCTGAGGCCGCACTCTGCTCAGGCGGGGCAAGCCTGTCCTCTTTCAGCTACTGTTGGCATGAATGCAGCAATGAGGGCCTTTCTGCCTGCCCAGATTTCTTATTCCATTTTCAGGTGCCCTTTCCTTTTTATTCCAGTACTGGGGGTTGAACTCAGGGCCTTCACACTGGGCTATCACCAGTCCTGTTTTTATTTTGAGACAGGGTCTTGCTAAGTTGCTAAATTGTCCAGGGTGGGCTTGACAACTCCATCCTCCTGCCTCAGCTTCCAAGAGTGCCTGGATGGTAGGTGTGGGCCTCGCGCTCAGCCGCTAGCTGCATCTTCCTGGAGCCTTGAGGCCGGCACCGCAGCACTCACTCAGGGAGCACCTCCCACTACGCTGAGGGCTGTGCCAAGTGTCGGTTCTCCTACCCACTCTAAGAAGAGGCAGTTCTTTCATCCGTCTTGTGCAGATGAGGTAAGGGAGGAAAAGCCTGGTGGCTTGCTAGGTCACTCAGAGCCACCGTTGTCTTGTCACCACCACCGTCACACTGCTCAGTGTGTGCCAGGCACCCTGCTAAGTCCCTTCCCAGCTGGGCAGTGTGTGAGGGCTCCTGTCCGTTTTCTTGCTGTTCCAGCCAGCTCTCCTGCACTCTTCCTCCTGACTCTGTATCCTCTGGCCAAAGGACTGCCTCTCATCTGGGGGCAGGTCCTGCATGGGGGCAGGGAGTGGCAGGAATGCTACAGAACAAGCAAAGAATTTGACTTCTTTCCCCAGCCCTGGCTCATCACGCCTGCTGCTACAGGAGAAGGCACTGACAGTTCAAAGAACGGCCCTTGATTAATATCTCATCCTCTATAAATAAGTGAGTAGAGGCACGCTCTGAACGCGCAGCTGGGCTGCTGCCTTTGTGCCCGTGTGGCTCCCGTACCTCGGCACGGCCCTGCCCTCAAGCTTTACAGCTTGAAACTCTCCCCCGGCTCTGGCCAGCTCCTCAGCTTGCCAGTGGGTCTCTTCTGCTCTCTGCTGCTGAGGAGCTGTCTTCTCTCTGGGCTTACCGATTGCCTACATAGCCAGTAATCAGTCTACCATGACAAAGTGGTTGACAGCTGGGCTTGCATACGTTCAAATTCCAGCCCTGCCACTTCTTATTTTGTTCCTTAACTTGTCTGACATACTGAATAAAAATGATGGAAATAGTGTATATCCTAGAATTTATATCCGGATGAGGAAGGCGGACAATAAATAGGCAGTCACAAATATACGCATTTCAGCTAGCGGCCAGCACCACGTTGGAGAGTGAGTGCAGCTGGTCTGAAGAGGAGCTAAGATGGCTGGCTCCAGAGTGGGGCCAGGGCGGGGTTCAGGGGAGCTCTCTGAGGAGGGCCAGGCCAGGGACAGCAGAGGTCAGAGAGGGACCCAGGGCTAGGGGACAAGGGAAGGTTGGGCAGACTTCATTAGAGGCGTAGTGTGTGGGGGCATGTGGGGAATAATAGCTGAAATGCTGGCTGGGCTGCCAGTAACGAAGTGGTCAGATCTCAGGGGTGGAACAGAGAGGGAAAGGGCTTAGTGGGCGACAGTGCCACAGACAGGAGGCTGTCAGTCCATCCGGGTTCTGTCCTGAGGCAGTACCTTCCAGCCTCTGGGGTCAATCCAGCGGCCTGGAGAGGTGGCTGGTTCCTGTGATTGTTAGTTGATTTGTGTCACGTTGCATGAGAAAAGCTGGACTAAATTGGATCTGCATAGCTCTGGGTGTGGCTGAGGGGATTTGCTGGGTGTGGCAGCAACCAAAGGGCTTGCCGGCCACAGGGTGTAAAAGGGAATTCAAGAAGGGAGGCTACTTCCTTTTCTTGGGAGGTGCTCTGGTGTCACCTTCGCCTCACTGCACCCAGCTTCCAACGCAGACCCTTCAGCCTCCCTACGTGGACCTGCGCAGGACACTGCACCGAGCTCCTGGCGGCATCCTGTGGTCTCCTGCTCAGACAGACGGTTGCCCTCCTGCATGCTTACTTTGTGGGTGGCCACTCCAGGCCAGCGTTGTGCATTCTTAAATATTCGTATGTCTTACATTAAATGTGTTTCTCTAGTAAGCACCGGCTGACGCAATGTGTGGGTCACCCTGGCACATGGAGTGAGGGGTGTCAGTTGTGCTTTTCTGACCCCACGCCCCTCACCTTTGTTCCCCCTTCTACTAACATAAAATAGTCTCCAGAGCAGGTTTCATTTTCTCATTTACACAGTGAGGAGCTAATAAGAGACTTTCCAAACAAACACAACAGCTACTATTTATACTTTTTGTCAATTATTGTGTAGATACTCCCACTATGACTGATTTTAAGCTACCTGTCTAGTATCTCCGGTGCTTCTGTTGGCAAAAGATGCACACCATCTGTCCTCAGGAGCTGGTGGTGGCTGGGCCCAGCACACCTCTGCATTTATGCCTGGAAATGAGGACCAGCATTTATGAAGCACTTACCGGTACTGGGCACGGCGGTAAGTACAGTGTATGTAGCAACAGATAATCACACTTTGGGGAAGAGCCATTAATATTTCTATTATATGGGGAGGAAATGCAACTTGCCCAAGAGATTCATGTAGCTGTAACAGATGGAGCAGGAACTGAACTCCAAGAATCCAGCTCCCAGAGCCAGTGTTCTTTGGATTCTCTTTAATTTTGACTTTTTCCTGTTAAAACTTTTTATTGCAATGTGAGATACACAAAGTGAATTAATCCCAAGTGACAGATTAATAGTCTATCTATCTATTTATCTGCCTGTCTCCTTGTAACCAGACTGAGGTGGAGCAGAACATGTGAAGCGCCGTTCTATCATCTCTCCCTGTTATACTCTTCCTGTGAAGGAGCCACCACTCAGATTGGTCTCACCGTAACTTCATTTTGTCTGCTCTTGAGTTTTATGTAGACAGAATGATTCAATAGCTCATCTTTCTGCCTGACTTCTTTCTCTCTAATGATACACCTGGGAGATCAAGCCATGTCATTACATGTATCAGTCGTTCTTTTGCACTGTCGTGCGGTATTCTATGGCGTGTGAACATGCCACAGTACATTTATCTGCTTTCCTATGGATGGCCCCTGGGGCTGTTTCCACCAAGTGCCTTCACACTTTAGATGATAGATAGCCACTCAAAATTCCCAAGATTCCCCGGGTCTTCCTGCCTCTGGGGGGGCTGCATCCTCAGCGTGTGTGGTGAGTGGTGTCACTGGATGTAGTAGTTCCTGACTGTATCTGTAGCAAATTACTGCAGACTCAGTGGCTTAGAGAAACACAGGCGTGTTATCCTACATCTATGGGAGTTAGAAGTCTAAAATGGGTCAGCAGAGTGGTGCTGTTCCTGGAGGCATTATGGGTAAAAGCCTTTTCCTTTCCCTCTGGACTTCTGGAAGGTCACCCGTATCACTCCAACCTCAGCTTCTGCCATGTTTCCTCTCCTTCTTTCTTATAAGGATCCTGTGATTACGTTGGGCCCACCCAGATAATCTGAGAACATTTCACCAATCTCAAAGACCTTAACTTAATCAGACCTTCGAAGTCCTTTCTGCCACTCAGGGTAACACATCCACAGGGCTGGGGATTATAGCACACATGTTTTGGGGAGGCCACCGTTGTGCCTCTGGCTCTGGATTATCTGCTGAATGAAGAATCTTGATACAATGAGTGGAGCCTGGGATGGAGATCAAGAGCCTAGGGGCTAATCTGGACCCTGTGCTGACTTGTGGTGGGAAGCTGAGTAATCCTTTGGCCCTCCGAGTTTCAGGGAGGCGTAAAGTGAAGGCTGGGCCAGATGATCTTTGTCACATGTGCCTTCGAGTTCCACTGTAGGATTCTGCAGGCAAGTGTTAGGATGGGGTTCCCTCCAGCTACATTCTAGCCGCGTGTGTCCACTTTTTCCTAGCCCACAGGAAAAGGAGCATATTTTCTGAGAGGACACCACTATACACACAGATGTGTGCGCGCGTGCACACACGCACACACACAACACAGTCTTTTCTCTCTTCCTTTTCATCTTATGGTTTCTGGGCACTTCATTCAGAATACCTTTGAATCCTTGCTATTGATTCTCGATCTCCTCAGGTCATACCCTCCCACTGTCAATTTTTCTTTAAGTGGAGATTTGAAAACCCAATTTGGGGAAGAAAAAAAGATTGCCTACGTGATTTCAGGGGTTGGGCTGATGGAGCAGCTCTCCACGGAATCTGAGAGCCATGCACTGGGGAAGAAGTAATGGAGATGTCCTAATTATTCATTTCTGATATGAACTGGCCCATTCTTTCATTTGTATTCAATGGCTGTTTGAGCCACAGGCTCCCAATAACTATTAAGAGAGAAAGCAGAACACAGAATTATTTTCTTTTTTTGCTCAGCAGAAAGCCTGCTTTGTTGCAAGCTGAATAAAGCAGAAGCCTGCTGGCCCTCCGTGTTTTCTAGTAGTCAATCAGTTGATCTTTTCCAGCTGGCAGCTATGGTGGCTCTCTTCATCCATCCACTCTTCCACTGATCAGGTCATTTATTGCCCTCCACTTTCTCTGGTTATATGTTCATCAGTACACGTGCCGTGGGGTCAGGCGCTCGTGTACTCAGTCAGTGCTCATTGTGCACCTACTTTATGTCGGGTGCAATGGCTGGCCCTAGGGACAAGCACAGCAGACAAGAGGTCTGTGCTCGTGAAGCTTGTACTGAGGCAAAGGAGAGGAGGTAGCCTCATAGTCTCATGAATGTGGGGTTGCAGACTCTAGCAGACACCACAAAGGAAAAGTTAAGGAAGCTCTGAGAGGTGATCATGAGAAGATAGGATTTAATTTAGAGGTGGGGGAAACCTTTGGAACTAAGACCTAAAGATGCTGAGGCAGAATTAACTGGGTGAAGGGCAGGCAGAATGGCAGCTCAGGAAAAGTTCCTAAGGGAGGCGGGAGCTGGGGAAGCTTGGGGCCTTGGAGAACACATGAGTGAATAGAGAAGAGAGAAGCAACAGCACACCATGGGAAGCTTTGTGTTTCTTAGCTCTGCAATACGCTGTGGAGTCTTCAGTGTCCTCATCTGTAAAGTGGGTATAGCAATCGCTCCCTTGCAGGGTGTCCATGAAGGGTCCCTGAGGCACAGGCTGCAAAGTGCTCGGGTCAGAACTACTTCTCTACAGCAATCTCTGAATAAGTGGCAGCAGCTGGTCTTGTGACTGTGCAGTATGCACTGCTGTTGGGAGCTCGTAGAGGGAGTGTGACTTGGATTGGTCTGTGCTTTCAGCTTCTAATACAGTGGGGGAGGGCAGCAAAAGCTTGTCCATCCGGGTGCTCTGAGATTCTCCACGTAGAGTTGTTAGAGGAAGCACAGGGGAGGGTATGCTGACTTCTGCAGGTAGCTGGGAAGGCTGCTAGGTGGGAGTGCGGGGCACACCGCAAAGTTGATATGAAATACACATAATTCTAGTCAGACAGAAAGCAAGGAACATCTTAGCCTCCCTGGGAGCATCTGGGAAGCAGAGAGCAGCAGCTGCATTCCCTGCCCTCCCGCCGAAGTGAAGGAACTCGGAGGTGTTGCTTTCCTTATTAATCCAGCTGTGAGCATTTTTTAGACCAGCTGTCCTTCCATCTCTGAGCCCCCAAGGAATGAGTTATGGAGCCTCACAAACCTCATTAAAATGCTTCCCAGACAGAGTCCAAAGCTGGTGGGTGAGACGCTCAGATGCTCAGCACAAACAACGTGTGGTCAGGAAGAGACAGAGACCGCGGCTGCAGCAGGAGATGGTTCCGGGTTAGCTCGCAAGGACTCAGGCAGCAATCTTGGATGAGTTTGTTCTCCTCTGGACCTCAGTGTGCAAACCCATGCCATAAAAGGATCGGCCTGGATGATCTCTGATGATATTTGTCCCACTGACAGTTTCAAAGAGGAAGCTGAAATGGCTGCTTTACCCTCTCGTTACAATTTTAGAGACAATTTCACTGACACCGTAGGAGACAATGGAGGCATTGTCCAGCTGGGTCTGACTCAGTTCTCACCTTGAATCTTTGTAAATGTAAAATCTGCACAGCTGTAGCCTCAGCTCATGTGGGGCTAAAATCTACACATCTGGTTGGTGAATCTGTGTTGTTGCCCTAAACCTAGCCCTGCCCTTGGTGTTTCCAAGAAGTGTCTGCCCTGGGCAAGTCATCTAGCTCTCCCAGGCTCTTTCTCCTTCTCACCATCAGGACATTCCATGGAGTCCTGTTTTGCGGCCCCCTTTGGCTCTCACATTGTCTACTCCTGTGTACTCACCACCTTGCTCCTTGCGCAGGTCACTTCACTCCGGAAACCGATGGGATGGGGGAGGGTCAGTCCAGTGGGTCACCATTGCCCTCCACCTCCTAATGTGCTCAGAGTAGCCAGATACCCGGTGGTGCCTCTCCTGGGTAAGCAGGACAGTGGAGCAGCTATAAGCGCAGGCGTGATGTGGGCAGCCGGGGATCAGATCGGGTCTCTGACACTTTCTCTCTGAGTGGCCTTTAGCGAACGCCGATGAATGGAAAGCAGCTATAATTTTAGCTAGGCAGAAAAGAAGACTCGTTTCCTTGTCTGTAGAATGAGAGCTAGGACTTCAGGACTACACATTGTTGCTGTGGTAGAAGTCAGCTCCCTATTGCTTAGACTTGTCGAAAGCATTGCCCACTCGGTGTTTTCTGGGAAATGTCTGTCTGCTGTACAATAAAACAGCTTCCCTGCAAATATGAAACTGGCCCTCAGCCGTAGTGGTAGGAAAACAAGGAGAGGCAGGGTTGGTGGCTGTCTTAGTTACTTTTCTCTCATTGCTAGGACAAAATACCCAACACTCAAAATTAAGGAAGGAAAGGTTTATGTAGCTCATGGTTTGTGGAGGTTTCAGTCACACTGGGCAGGCTCCAAGGCAGGGTGACACATGGCAGAGGGCAGCCATTCATGGCAAAGGGAGGAGCAGTGGCAACAGTAGCAGTAGGGGCAAAGAGCAAGCGTCTCTCCCTTATACTGCATCTAGGCTATCTGCCCCAGGGTGGGGGTAGCACTCACACCCATAATCCCAGCAGCATTCACACGCACAATCCCAGCATTGGATCATGATTTAATCACAACCTCTGCACGTCTACGTCTGTCCCATGACTGTATGAGGCTTTGGGGGGACGACTAGACTCAGACCATTAATAGTGACCAAGTAGAGTATACATTCCCTTTAAAAGAGGCAGCTATTTCTAGCAACTATAATATTGTAGGTCCCAGTGCAGTCAGATCTAATTTTTAAAAAATATTTATTTATTTATTTATTTATTTATTTTGTGTGTGTGTGTGGCCAGCTCAGCCCACCAGGG
>NDGN011521269.1:0-15995 GCA_002564285.1 Tympanoctomys barrerae | reverse complement strand
GAAGAAGAAGAAGAAGAAGAAGAAGAAGAAGAAGAAGAAGAAGAAGAAGAAGAAGAAGGTATTCTTTTTCTATGGTCTTATCTTTATCTCTCTCTCTCCTTTCAAGTGAGTCCCAAAATCCAAAATTATTCTTCCCCAAGGTATATAAATAGTAGAACTCTTCTTTTTGAGTCAGCCATGCAACCTAAAAAAGTCTTTCTTTTCTCCCTTAAAGATTCTCATTCTCAGAAGGGTCCTGCCTCATACTGGGAAAGAAGCAATGACATAGAGAGAAACCAAGATGAACCTGTTTAGACACACATTATTAGGAACTCATTCAACCTCTTACCATAGATAATATTATCTTACCTATCCCATTTCTCCATAGCTCTCCTTTCTTCATCAATCACAAGCATAAAAATAGTTTGTTACCTTGGCCTCTTGAGTTTCACTTCCAGAGACTCTCTTTTGTCACAGAAAAGTTTGATTAAACAAGTAAGTTCTGCTTTTTTCTTCTTTATATGCCTGTTACTAAAGAATTGGTCAAGACACTCACAATAGGTAAGGATGGGCATCACATTCCTGCTGTTCACTGCCTGTGGAATGCTCTCTTCTCCTAGCTTCCTTCTTCCATACACCCCTGGCTTGCCTTCATTTTGGCTCATTCTATGCTACACTGATCATACTTTTTTGTTTACTCTGGAACTTTCCTGCTTCTTTCAAGCTAGAGGAATATAAATTCTGGTTCTTGTACTTGCTGTCAATATTTTTAGCCCCTTTCTCTATCCTCATAACTACCAGATCAGTATTTCCAGTTGCTGCTCATTTTTCATCTTCATAATTTGTGGGTATATTGGACACAACATACATGAGATTTAATTTTTCATCAAATCACTTTCCCTTCTTGTTTTTTTCAGCATAACAGTCTCAATAACCCAAGTAGAGACTTTTATATTTCCTCAGGACTCAGCTTTTACTGATACCACCCACCTAGGAGTGCCAAATGCTTTAATCCTCACAAACAGCCTATTGTCATTTCTGTTTAAAGCCTTCATTATCATTCAATCTGACTATAAACTTCCCCCCACATTTTATTTCATTTATTCCCTATCAGCTTCTATTCTTCTGTTTATCCAGTGTATGCTCCAGTGTGTTCTTACAACTCCCAAAATGTGTCCTGTTTTATGTCTCCCATTTCCCATGAGAATTCCTCTACAAACGCTCTCCTTTTAGGTGAAGTGCATCTTTGGAAGGCTATTTTGTACTCTACCCTGTATTATTCTTACCTCTACTTTGCTTTGCATAAATTGGCAACCTGCAAAGTAATTACAGCTTGTTATTTTTTATTTTCTTTTTATTCTCTTTTTTTCTTTCTTTCTTTCTTTTTTCTTTCTTTCTTTCTTTTTTTCCTTTTTTTTTTTTTTTTTTTGTACAAGTTCTAAAGGTTCTCACTACATAGATCAGATCACAGTAGTGATCCTCCTGTTTTCAGCCTCCCAAGCACTAGGGTTACAAGTGAATGCCACCATGACCAGTCTTAATTGCCATCTCAGCGCGCCCCAGGGGCGGGGCCAGCAGGGCACTCCAGGATCACACTCCAGTCCCTGCGCTCTGCCTATGCAGGGATTTTAATCCACTGAGCTATTGGGCCAGCCCTGTTGCTATCTATTTCTGATACTGGCTCTGGGTGCAACCTGTAGTGAAGTCCATCTTTTGTTTCACCCGGAACTGTGGATGATCCTTTACACATTAAGCTCTCCAGGACTTTTCTGGTGGGAGAAATGACTTCAATTGTGTCTTTCTTTTGTATATAATATTTTTCACTGTCAATAACACATTTCTTACCATTGTAATGGAAAAGTGTCTTCTTTTGTAATTCAATAGTAAGCATTGTTGGAACCCAAGTGTACATAAAATATGGTAATTGAGCACACTATGATCTGAGGAAGGCCAAGCTCCAGTGAGCTGGAGGAGTCACACAGGCTCTGAGGCATAGGCTGGAACCACTTGGGCTTCTTTATATCTATTGAGAAATCTTCTTGTATTATGGTAACTGGATCTTAGGAGATCAAACGAGCACATGTGGAAACATTGTTTTTCTGGCTGTGCAGCACGCAAACATCACTTAAATGTCCCCTCAACATGTACCCGCATGCAAAGTGCACTGGAGCATCAGGCAAACAACAGGAGCTGGCACAGTGCCTGCATTGTTAGCCCTGCTGTATTGTGATGGAAATAACAGGCGAGACAGGGGCAGAGCACTAAGCAGCGATTGTCAACTTGAATGTAGATGCAGAGCTGGAGGAATGGTCCCATGAACATGATGTTTGAGATTCCATTTTTACCTTAAAAATGCAACTTAATGTGAAGTCACTGATAATATCTTTGACAGCAGGTGTTCTGTCATAAGACACCTCTGCTAGTCTGTTTGAAGATACAGTCCTATGGCCACAGAAAACCTTGGCATGGAAACGAATCACTTGTGCTTGGAAGTTAGACTCAGGCAAAATAGACAATGGGTACAAACAGGCAGGTTGAATGTGGGGGTTAAAAGAGAAAATACTGCTGGGAAGCAGAAAAGTGTCTGTTCAGTGTCCTTCTAAAAATCTTACTCCGGGCCAGGCAAATAGTTCAGCGGACGAAAGCGCCTGCTTAGACAGACCCGAGCACCAGGGGTTGATCCCCAGCGTGCTCTGCTGGTCCCGCCCTCGGGGCTCTCTGAGATGGGAACCAAGGCTGGGTGTGCTGGCGCGTACCTGTAATCCCAGCACTTGGGAGGCTGAAAACAGGAGGATCACAACGAGTCCGATCTACATAGGGAGACCCTGTAGACCCTGTACTAAATACATTAAAATAATAATAATAATAATAATAATAAATGAAGTCTTTAAATAAAATAAAATTTCATTCCATTTAACATATAGCGGATGGACTTTGTGCCATTATTTTCATAATATATATTTATCATTTACTACTAAATTATAATTATTTGCATAAATGTGGATGTATGAGGTAGAACCACTTCTGATACTGATTATTGTCCTTTCCTACAAAAATAACCCATATAGAAGAGGCCATTCCCCCGTGGGTGATTCTCTGGTGGTTAGTTGCTTATTATTCATAACTACTTGATAGATCAAAAAACAAAGATATTTCTTGCTGTATCAGCCAATGCTTACTAGAGAAACAGATTTAACGCAACATTTATGAGTAAGTAAAACTTTACAACCTTGGCTAACAATGGCTGTCCACAGAATCAGACATGGGTGAGTGCAAATGGTCTCTCTGTGCCTCGGAGATCTGAAGGATCCGGTCAAAGGCCTAGACCTCACTGCTGTGTGGCATGCGCGTTCATTTCCAGAGGCTGAAGGGTCTGCGCCGGAAGCCAAGAGATAACCTCCAAGGTAGCAGTGAGGACTGGAGCTATGCTGAAAAACAGTAGCAGACCTTCATTCTTCATTGCCTTTTGTACCATCCAAGTGGCAGCGCCCACTGGGGTGGGTCTTCCACACCCAGAACTGTGCTGAGCCAGTGTAGTTGGGAATTTCTTAATCAAGTTGACACAGTCAGTCAACTTTCACACTTTTCAATTCCACAAGCTTGGAGTAAAATGTTTTAGAGAGAAAAGCTTAGACCTCTGAATAGCGACAACTGACACTGCAGTACCTCCATAAAATTTTCTTTTCTAAACAATATTCCAAATCTAGTGAAAAGCTATGTGAGATCTGCATCAGTTGCCAAACCCTTCTCACTGTACACAATTTCATCTCTTGAAATGATTTTTAAATCTTTTTCTTTTTTCTCTTTTGGAACCAGAGATTGAACTCAGGCCCTTGGGCTTGCCAGGCAAGTGCTTATTCTACTGAGCTCTCTCCCCTTTGATTTTTAAATGTCCCCTAATTTTCATGTTCCTTAAGATACAGTCAATATAGCAACATATAAAAATCATGGTGAAATAAAAAATAAAGGAATATCTTGATTTTGGTAGTCCCAAGCTTCTGAGTGAAAGCCATAAACTTCACAACAGACCAAAGGTACTGGTCATCTTTCCTGTTACTGAGAAACAGTACTGAACAGACAAAACTTCAAGGAGGACAGGCTTAATTTGGATTCCAGTTTCAGGTGGCTCTATCCAAAGATAGGTGGCAGAAAGGCAAAAACTTAGTGGTAAAGGGTATGGGAGGGCACAGGTACTTAGCTCTTGGTGGCTGGGGAAAGCAGAAGAGGGGAACAGTGTCAGGAAGGAAGGGCTTTACATAGTATTCAAGGTCAAGACTCTGCATCCTATTCAGACACACCCAGAAGTTTGCTTTTCTAGTCTCCTATGCATTTCTTAATCCACAAAGTCAACATATCATGATTAAGGATGACACTACTTTCTTCCTCTCTTTTATTCTTTCCAATTGTGTGGAAACTTACTAAAATTCTAGGAATTTCAAGTTTTTCTACTTTTAAGGCATGCTACTGGAAGTTTAGGGAATTTTAAAGGTTTGTGATGTGGCCTATCCAGAATTACAATCCCATTACTTTAGGATAGTGACTCTTAGTTGTGTCATGTTTGTGCAGTTACCTCAGTAAAGGCAGAAGACAATCCTTGATATGGTCTTCAAATCATCATGTTTCATGATACTTTTTAAACACACAAATGGACCTTCATATGTTTTCCATACAGTCTAGAAGAATTATGCAAGGTTTCATGTGTTGTGAGGTAGGTCCTCAGCGTGGCGGTGTTGAGAGGTGGTAGTATGTGTGAGAGGCTGAACTTGGAGGGAGGCTCAAGCCTGGACACTCTGATGCTCCAGCTGCTTGTCTTTCAGTGTAATCGCTCCCTGTGTCCTATACGCCTGGCACTGTGGTACCACTTGCCCTGAGGTGATACAGCCAGAGGGCTCTATCCAGAGGGGGCACTGTGCTGTTTGAGTTTTCACACTCAGGTCTTGTGTAAACCAATTTTACATACACAGACTCAGTTATTTCATTATGGCAACAAAACCTTGGATTAATCCTGATAGAAAAAAATGTAATTTGTGAATATTTGCTCATGAATTGTATTTTCTCAAGTTCTAACATTCACAGGAAAGATTTTGACCAACTCAACAAGTAGGAATTCTGTGATTTTCCCAAAGTATATTATTAAGATAGGTCAAACAGTTAAAGGTCTCACCAGAGTCTGATGTTATATGAAATTACACAAAACTATTACTAATAATAATACTGTTTTTATTCATATCAAAAAAGCAATTTTTGCTCTGCTATTTTTTCAGCCTCCAGAAGCTAAAATAAAGAGGTTTAAATAAAGCAAAGTAGACATTCCTGTACTTTATACATAAGATAAATATTATTGTGGTAACTTTACTATTAGTGTTTGTTGGTTTGCATTTTGTGTGTTCATATTTAATTTAACATGTTACAGTATTGTGTTTTGGTTTTTTCTAATATGTCATTTAGATCTTGTACATATTAAGTGCAGAAAAATTATACATATTTCTAAAAACCTCTGCTACTAGAACACATCAGAACGCTCAACAAATACTACTCATCTGAATTTGAATCTATCATCAGACTGCACTGGGAAAGATATATTGGATTTTAGGTATAAATAGAGTTGCACAGAAAGCATGTTATTCAAATTTCAATTGTGTTTGGTATAACAGAGAAAAGAATCTGTACATCCTTGGAAGTCAACATTATGTGTGTTTGTGTTGGGTGGGTGGAGGAGGCTTGTCATGTGTTTGCAGAGTCCATCTGCAATCACTACCCCCAGTGTAGAGGTCAGAATATGTGATTATGGAAGTAGTAGCCCTGCCATCACTAATCATCCACATAATACTCACCGTAATCAGGAGAGACAGGCAGAAGGTGGAGCTCTGGATGTGAGACACAGGGAAGCAGCCCTCAGCTAATTAGGGCTTCCCAACAAGTCAGTCTTTTCCTCTTCTCTTGAAGGGGGTCACAGACTGAACTTGCTCTTCTGATTGCCTCATTACCAGCTCCAGTTGATTGGCAGAGGAGCGAAGGCTGCGTAAGGCTGGATGTTCAGGGCTACCTCCTTCGGATTGGCAACTCTCCAGCGCCCTAAGGCCTCGTAGTCTACCACTGCCTATTATTTATTGTACCATACAATCAGAAAAGTCAATAATTAAGAATATTGTGCTGGATTCCTCTACTAAAATGGAGGGATGTGTGAGATGTAATTTAGAAATCACTCTCACTTATGGAAAGGAGGCAAAAAGCATGATGACATACCTCCTGACTTGAACACCAGAATAGGACTTATCTTTGAGTTTAAAACTAGAATAAGGGCCGGCGAGATAGCTCAGTGAACTTAAAGCCTGCTTAGGCAAGCTCAGGGGCCAGGGTTCCATCCCCAGCACCACGTGCCATGCAGCTCCTATCCCCGGGGCTCGCTGAGCCGGTGACCAAGTCTGGGCATGGTGGCGCACACCTGTGATCCCAGAGTTGGCAGGCTTGAAAAAAGGAGGATCACTATGAATTCAAGCTGTGCAGTGAGACCCTGTACAAAATACATAAAAAACCCCCACACCCCCAAAAAAAGAAGGAAAAAATTGAATGATGTTGTAAAACAAGTGTATTTTTAAACTTGTTGAAAATGACATTTGGGGACAAATGATCTCTAGTTTTCCTATAATCTCAAAAAAAAAATCTTTAGTGTTTGAAAAAAGAATTTTCCACAGTGTAACCTCCTTTTGCCTGCTAGTATGTGACATAAGAGTTCTAATATGGAAATTTAAAGATCAAGTAATAGAATTTATTGTATTAAATAGTACTTTACATTGCAAAGGTTCAACTACATCATATTACAAGCCATTCAATGAAATAATATCAAAAATATCATGCCTGTTTTTCTACTCTGTTTAAAATAAAATGAAAACAATAATATGCCATATATCAACTATTGTAACTTTTATTAACCTGTTTTGAAAATAGAATGTGTCAACAATAGTAACAAGTAATGTATCAACTATTGTAAAAATCCTATTAACCTGTTTCATTGTTTATCTTTTTCCTCTTTAAAATAAAAAATAGCAAAGAAACATTATTCAGGACTTATATGCTTGTCATGTTTCATACTTCTGTTTTCATAAAGGTTTAAAGAATAACATGTAGCAATCAGTTTAAAGTAGTAAAAATGTGTAATTAAACAATGTATGAATCATGAGAATTAATCCTTCTAATGCTGAACACCACCCTTGGCATGGTAACAAAAAACCCCTGGTATTGTTCTCAGAAATCCCTGTCTGTATTTGCGAAGACGCTGGACCTCAACCAGGCAATACAAAGGTTGACCTGCTCTTGGAAAACTGAAATTCAATAATGGTGGTTGCCTCTGACCTGGATATTCACTAATGGCTTTGAATTACCTTTCTTGGTTGTTATTGAGGTTTAGGATACTTTCTTCTAATATTTACCCCAACTCTACTTCACAGGGCATCAGTCATATGTCATAGTTTTGTAGCCCTCATAGACTCACTTGTCTCCCTGTCTTTCACTGTGGGGCATCCCCTGTGAAAACCTCCATTGACACCTGAGTCCTATATCATTTCAGCACAGTCTAACGATTGTATAAGTCCTATAAACATAAGTAAAATGAGAAGGCCTAAGTTAGTATCTGAGTATGGCAAAGATTATGCCATTCTACCAGTAACTGGACAGGTGATCTAGGCTAATGATTCTCCATCAATGCGCCTAGGTTGGTGTACTGTGAAATGCATACAACAATCTTTTAATGAGGGTGTGTATGCCATGAAATAAGTTAGCACATATAAATCCCTTATAACAACATTATATGTTTGTTGTAACCTCTTTCTTTTTTCATCTTTATTGAATATAATTGACAATATGTAGTTCAGATTTATATTGTACTGCCTGATATAAATATAGATTTTGTAATGATTCCCAAAGCAAGCTGATTCATTTAGCTACTGTCTCTTAGGTTTTTTTTTAGTAAAATTCAGGTCCATGATACTCTTGGCTAAGTATAGTTACCACACTGGCCTTCCATGGTTGCCACTCATGCATTTCTTAGCAAACATCTCTCCCCTTCTTGTATTTCTGTCGCTTGCAATCAGCTTTATCATCTGTTTCTAGAAGTTAAACTCTTGTTACTTTTTTATATTTTAAAGATAATAAAAATAGTAAAAAAAAGAAACACTGGACATGACACAGAATTTCACTAAACAAAATAATAGGAATTCAACAATGCATGATGTTTTTATATTGCATGATGTTGTTTTACATTTAATTGAATAGATTACCAGATATAAGCATACAAAATTGAAAAAAAAGTTACAAGAAATTAAAAAGGAAAAAGAAAAAAAATTAAGCATTAATTGTTCATTTTAACAGATCAGCAGAAATCAGCAGTACAGTTATTTATACTATCATATAAATACACATAAATGTGTGTTTTCCCCATCCTTCTTTCTTTGTTTTATTCCTTTTCTACTCTTGAATGTTCCTTCCCTTTGAACAGATTTTTTTCTTTCACAATATCTATTGAGCCTTTCAGATTTTATTTATACTACTGAGACAGTATGATATATTTGTATGTGTGGGTCTGATTTACATCACTCATGAGTATGGTCTCTAGATGCATGCATTTATCTATAAAAGCCTCCAGTTTACCCTTTTATAGCTGAGTAATACTCCATTGTGTAAAACTACCTCCTTTTTTGATCCATTCACCAGCTGATTGTGTATTAAATTAAAATCTTGTAGGATTTAAAATAAAATCCTATCAAATAGTAGTTTTCCTTCTTATCCAGCACATTTCACTTGGTACATTTATGGTAGGTCATCCATATTGTTGCACATGACAGGATATTTCTTGTTTATGAAAGATTAATATTTTAGCATTCTCTCTCTCTCTCTTTCTCTGTGTGTTTGTGTGATTATGTGTATCTGTGCATGGCGTAATTTTGCATCCATTTATTTCTTGGCAGGTACATAGCTTGTTTGCACACCTAAGTTTCTGTGAATCAGATTATAAGGAATGTGACAGTGTAGGTGGTCTAATTTGATTGTGTATCCTCTAGCTTTACTGAATTGGCTGATTAGTTTTTTTTTTTTTTAATCATTTTTAGGTAGTGTCTTTAGACTATTTCAAATATAAAATAATGTCATATGAAAACAGAGTTCATTTTAGATTTTCAGTTTATATGCCTTTTACTTCTATTTCTTACCTACTCACCCCCCAGGCTGGAAATTCCTTTACTTGTATAGAAGTGACAACTCTGTGCTTTCCTATCTTTTACATCATCTACAGCAAAGTCTTTTGACATTTTAGTGTTAGGTATATTGTTGCTGGCAAGCTTGCAATATAAAGAACCAGAAAGACTCTACTTATTATAGGTCTAAGAGTATAAAATTTGTAAACATTTCATTTAATAAGAATCCCTGGGAACCTACTTGAAAAGAACTATATAGAGAATTGATTCCATGAGATTCTCTGCACCAAGCCCATGTTCACTGAAGATGCTATAGAACACGGACCTAGACCCAGCTAGTGCTTACACCCGGGTATCCATGAAAGTTGGAGAATTACTCTAAATGAGTGGTGGAGAATTCTGGAAGTTGAAGATGCAAGGAACATGGGCCACCTGCCAAGAAAAACTGCGTGAACTGGATGGAGACATCCTGAGAAAGATGCTATATGGTCTGTGCCTGGGAAGGACATGGAAGTGGGGCTCCTGAATTCCTTTATAACTCATATCTCACTACTGTGTATCCCTGATATAACACTTGGTGCTATAAGACAATGTCTTCGCTGCTGGGTTTTGGTCTTTGTTTGAAAGTATTCTTTTTATTTATACCCCTATACCTACACATTGGAATGGGAATATTTTCTCTGTGCCACTGTATTTTGGGATAAGGTGACTCTTTTAATATTATTGGAATTCCCAGAGAGTTGCCTGAGGTGCCAGAGAAGACTTTGAGCATGAACTCTTGAGAGATACTGAGACTGACAAGTCTTTGGAGGAAAGAATTATTGTGTTTTTGCATACATTCAACTGTTGAATTGTAATAATTGGAATTACTTTTTTTGACATTAGGTAACTTTTAAAATGTGTTTTGGTCTTAACAGGAAATGTCAGGTGATAGTTAATCTAATTTCCATCTTGATTTGCTTGGAAGCCACCTAATCATTCAATAAATTACAGTATGTGTGGATGGGTGATTTAAGTGTGATTTTAGGGGCCGCATAAGATGCTTTACTATTCATTTTCTGTGATGTCCCTTAGTTGGGTTGCCTGCCTCCAGGAACTGAAAAGCTCATTCACCAGGATGGTTAACCATTAAGCTTTTGCTTTGGAGTAGGGTGAAAATAGATTGAATCTTCTTGCATAATGAGCCAAATAAAACTGTCCTTCAAAGGATAGGACCTAAATATGTTTTTTCCCTATAATGAAAAACTGATTAATACATTTCTCTTATAAATTTCTGCTTTCATATTATGTTAAGAAAATATTTTGGACCAGGGAGATAGCTCAGTGGAATAACATTTACATTTGTATATCTTCTTAAAACAATGGCTTCCGTGTCATTATAAAACATGTTTTGTTGCCTCCTGTAGTGATTTTCCACTTTATGTATAAGTTGACTTATATAAATACAGAAACATTGGTCTTGTTTGGGTTTCTGCTTGAATTTTTAAAGTATTTTTTTTCCTTTTCTTGTTACCAATCTATGTGTGTACCTAAACCTGAGGTGAGACTTTTCAATACAACACATTTTTGAACTAATTATAAAAACATCTATTCAGATACTGTATATCTTCTGGATGAAAGATGTAATGTATTTAACTTAAATAATATTAGATAAATAATATCATTGCTATCTTATTAATGATTTGCTCCTTCATAATTCCCTTTTCCTTTCCTTTTGCTTTTTATATCTTCCTTTGTGAATTAGTAAGTGTTTTGTAGTGGTACAATTTGATTCTTTCTTTTTGAGACAGAGTCTCATCATGTAGTTCAACTTGATCTCAAACTTGGGGCAACTTTTCTGCCTCAGTCTCCTAAGTGGTGTGTGATTCCAACTGTGTGCGACCATGCCTGGTAATTTGATTCTTTGTATTTTATATTATATATATATATGCAATAAGAATTTTTGTAGCTGCCATGAGATTTACATAATAGATGCACATCTAATAGTTTTAATAGATCAATTTAAGCTGATGGAAAATACAATCAAATACTTAACTGTTTTCCTTTAATTTACTACCTACCCATTGTTTACATTACTGATATCACAATCTTCATCTTTATAAATTATTTATGTATTAACAAAATATTGTAGTTACAGTTATTTATCCTATTGTTAACTTTTGTCCCAGAGTTAAAATAGTTCATATATTTAAAATTTATAGTATTGATGCCTGCAAGATAGCTCAGTGGTCTAAAGCACCTGCTTAGGCAATAATGGGAATTGTGGCACGATCTCCCCCACCACATGCTCTGTCAGCCCCAACCCTCAGGGCAGTTTGAACCAGCCTCACACACACAAAAATTATAATATTAAAATATTGTTGACTTGACATGTTTATTCTTAAATGGCATGTTTTAAATTTCCACATTTTTTCATATTAGCATATTATTGTTTGACCTTTAAAATTCCAAAAGGAATTTCTGATAAGGCAGGTTTAGTGGTGAAGTTCTTCAGGATTTATTTATCAAGTTTTGTCTCTTCTTCATATGAAAGACATTTCCTCCAATCAAGGGATTTTTTCTTCTCTTTCTTTCTTTCTTTCTTTCTTTCTTTCTTTCTTTCTTTCTTTCTTTCTGCAAGTCAAGTTCATCCACTCATGCTTTACCTGCAAAAGATTTCTGGTGAGAAATAAAGTAATAATTAATGAATATTCCTTTGTATGTGATTAGTCAATTTTTAAAACAGCTTTCAGAAATTTTTTGTTTGACTGTTGAAAGTTTGTTTATAGTATAGCTCAGTACCGTCCTCATTACACCTAACCTGCTTGGAAATTCTATGCTTCATATATCTGTATGTCTTTATTTTCCCAAGATTTGCAAGGTTGTCAGTTATTACATCTTAAAATAGTTTTATGATTCTTTCTCTTTTTTTTTCTTCTGCAACTCATATTATATCTATTGGTTCTTTGAAATATACTCCTTGGGCATTTTTTACTATTGAAATTTTCACTTCTTTTTACTCTTCTGGAAGGATACATTCAAAAGATACTTTTTTATGTTTGCAGATTCCTTTTCCTACTTAACAAATCAGTAGTTTTTTTCCTTTTTATTTTCACAATGATTTTGATAAGACATTCTTTGGTGGGTTTTGGGGGGTGAGACATTGGTAATCACATTACATGTAAATATAGATTTTTCTGATTTTTCAATTTTTAATCTAAAGATAGAATCTCATTTTTAAAGAATAAAAAATTATTTTTTTCTCATTCTTTTAGAAAATAGCTATTGCCAAAGTGAAGTGGTAGATATTTCATCTTGTTGTGTAACGGGATGTGATTTGCAGATAAATTGTTTCCTTTATGAAATTTGAGTTTCATAGGATGTCAGTTTTCATCAGAACCATTTCTTCATTCCAAAATGGTTCTATTCCATTTTAGATATTTGAAATGTGTATAATTTGAAATCATTAAATAATACCTCCATTTTTCATCTAAATTACTACAAAAGTATTATTATGCTTGCTATTTTTACATTGCCACATGTCTTATTTTACTGCCTATGCATTTTATGATGCAGTTATTCTTTAGCCTATTTGGGCTTCTTTTATTGGGGAAAGATATTTATGCATAGATAGCCTCAAGATCAGCACTTCAGCACCATTAAAGTGCACCCAGTTCTAGAAAGAATGTAAAATCATAGTTTCTCCTCATGTCAGTCAGTTAACACTGTGGCTCCGAAAACTGTAAGGATTATGCTAGGGCAGCCAAGAACCTTGGTGAAATATTGTATAAGTTTAGCTACCACAGAAATGAAAACAGAAAGCATAAAAGCAATGAACTTTTTTTCAAATCACAGAAACAAATTAGAATAATCTAGTTAAATGCTTGAACTCTTACAGATACTCAAAATGGTGGGTTGTTCTACTTCTTTGCTACCTTGTTTTGGTTCTTTCTTTCTCTGTCTGTCGTCTGTCTGTCTGTCTGTCTGTCTGTCTGTCTCTCTCTCTCTTTCTCTCTGATATAATGTTAGACCTAGTTTCTCTATAGGAAGAGAACATTTACTTATTGAACAGGAGATTGCCTTGTAATTTTTCTTGGTTACTTTTTGATGTGTTCATCCCACATTCCAACTTATATGGAGTTCAAGTGCTCAGAACTGTGGGTGAGAACAAGTCTTTCTCGAAATCAAAATGTGTTCAAAATTAAAAAATTTTCGAAGATCTTGCTTAAATTATATATTGTTAATTCAGCACTAACATTTTCTGGAATATCTCTATTTATAATTGAGAGGTTTGGGGTAAAGAGAATTGATTTCAATAAATCAATTTTTTTTCCTGGAATTTTTCTTAAGTGGGCTTCTGTGAATTATATTTGTTATGCAGCTACTAGCAGAGATAACTGCAAAATAAATAGGGCCTCACATGAGGAATTTCTTAAGTACAGTAAATGAATGTGTCTTGTTGAGAGAGGAATTTCTCTGACCCAGCACAGGGATTATCAGAATTTTGGCATTGGACTTTATGTAAAACTGGGACTCTGGGCCTGATACTACATAAATTAAAGGTCTTAATAGAAACAGTGAAGATTTTCCATTGAAATTATGTGAGGAGAAATAATTTATTATTGCTTTTATAGAAGTAATAATTATATTAAAAATTTAAATACATTTAAATCCAAGGTTCAAAGATTAGAAGGTATAGCAAATGGAGTATAGAAAAATGTCTAATAAATGAAGTGTGCATGCTTCATTAACCAGTGTAACTTTTAAGAGAAGTGGGGAAAATGTGATAATACCCAAGTTACAAGTTGATGAAAACTGAGACACAGTAGGATAAAATATGAAGGCAGGAAAAGAAAAAGAATTGAAATAGATGGAGCAGATGGAAAAGCAGTAGTGGAACAGGCAATTTAATTCAAACATCAGTAAATTACACTTAATATAACATGACAAGGATTGTGAAGGTGGATACAACACAAATCAGTGTAAATTATAAATTAATTTTATAATTCTAACACATAAGGGGGGAAGTTTGCAAACTGTAGGACACAAAAGTTGAATGACACAAATAGAAATATATATAAATCCATAAACCACAAAATACCACTGAAATTAAATCAGCGAATTCATTAACACAAAATTATTCACTAAAACTACAGTAATAGGATGGGCAAGATAGCTCAGTGGACCAAAGCACTTGTTTAGGAAAGTTTTGGCAAGCTCAGGGACCTCGTTCAAACTACAGCCCACATGCTGCGCCATCCACACCGCTAAACTGGGCTGAGCCAGCCAGAGTCTGGGCATAGTGGTGCACGTCTGTAATCCCAGCTCTAGGGAGGCTGAAAACAGGAGGATCACGATGAGTCCAAGCTGCATAATAAGACCTTATGACAACCAAATGCATTAAAAAACTATAGTAACTACTCTTAATATTTTATATTTAATTCAAGATATATTAAAAAACATAGTAAACAAGCTAAGATATTTAACATGAGAAAACTCTTTTAAAAAGGTGCACAGATTTACATAAACCATTAAAATTGTTTCACTGTCTGAATGCATACAATAAACATAAGAATTGATAGTTTAAGAAACTAGACAAAGAATATGTCCTTAATATGAGAAAGTGAAACCAAGAAAAGTTCAAGAAGTATTAAATTAAATTGTGAAATACACAAAACATTTGCATAGTGATTGGTGAGGAAACAGATAGCAAGCACTGTCAATTTTGTTGAACATACAGAAGGCTGCAGTTAGTGCAATAATGTAAATAAAAGAAATATAATGACCAATTTTATTCATAACCAGGAACAAGACTGAGCAGTTGAGTATAGTTAAGATATAACATTTAAAAACATTAGTATATGCTTTCAACAATACTGTTGTATACAACAATTCATGAAATCAACTGTATAAGGTTTATATATGTCAGCAACCTCAGAGAGCAAAACTAGATCACTGAGAGAAGTGAAAATTGTTAATTATTTATAAATACATTTAAAGAACATAATCAAATTTCTATACTTAAATCTAGAACATAAAATTGAGAGAGCTAAAAGAACACTCAGAAAAATATACCATTTTCATGAAATGGTAGAAAATTTGAGAATTTGGTAAGCTGGTTTGAGCAATCTACTAAAAATCACAAAGGGATAGAGAGATATCACATATACTGCATATGTCTAAGGGCTCATTATATAAAAATTTGTCTTTTAAAGAAGACAACTAAAATTATGAGCAAATGTTGAACAGATACTTCATATATATGATATTTTAATAGAGAAAAGTGCTCCACACTATAAATATTAGGAAAAAAGCAAATTAAAACTATAATGATATCAGACTAACTACAATAAGAAAACCATGAAAATGACAATATTGCTTCAAAGTTAGTATTTGGAACTCTTGGAACAGCTTATAGGAATGAACATATTTTTGAACATTTGACAATATCATCTTAAGGCAAAAGCATGTTCATATCCTTTAACTCAGCTGTTCCCTACAGAGGACATAAATATGAGGATCAGAAGATATATATGATGATATCCTTAACAACATTATTTATAATAGCAGAAGGCAAAGACAAAAAACAAACCAAACACCTAACTATTGTAGAATAGATAAGTTGCTGCTATTTCAAAACACTGTCTACAGTTTAAGAAAATGGTGCAATTTCAAAGAATGTACAATTGTATTAAAGAACTTGAACGAACATGTGTCATGCATAGCCAAGAAGTGAAATACAAATATACATATATTATGGTACTGCATTTATTATATGTTCTTTCTTTTCTCTTTCTCTCTCTCTCTTTCTTTCTTTCTTTCTTTCTTTCTTTCTTTCTTTCTTTCTTT
>NDGN011521260.1:0-28087 GCA_002564285.1 Tympanoctomys barrerae | reverse complement strand
CCTGAATAATACTCCATTATGTAAAAATAGAACATCATCTTCATCCATTCCTCAGTTAATAAGCATGTGGGTTGTTTCAGGATTTAGCAATGACAAATTGCACTGCTAATACATTGGTGCACATATATTGCTGTGACATGAGGTTTTCAGTTCTTTTGGAAAAACACCCAGGAAGGAAATAGCTGGGTTGAATGGGACCTCTAATCCTAGTTTTTAAAGAAACTTCACACTGATTTCCATGGTGGTTTTACCAGTTTGCATTACCACTAAGAGTGGAGAAGGGTTCCTTTTTCTCCACAGCCCCTCTAGCAGTTGTTCTTGGCTGACTTCTTAATGATAGCCATTCTTTCCGGGGTGAGATGGAATCTTAGTGTTTATATATATATATATATATATATATTCTTCTGTGTTGTTTTAATTTACATTCTTTGAAGGATCAATTTACTTGTCATTTGTATTTCTTCATCAGAAAAGTGTATATTCATCTCAGATACCCATTTTTGGATTGGGTCTTTGAATTTTTGGGGCCTGAGTTTTAAAGATTCTTTATATGTTCTAAATAGAAGGCCTTTGTTCGAGGGACAGTATGCTATAATTTTTTCCCAGTTTGTGGGTTTCTTATTTTCTCTGTTAGAGATTTCCTTTGAGGTGCAGATACTTTTCAAAAAGATGAGATCTCAGTTGATTCTTTGAAGTATTTCCCATGCAGTTTGTTTTTTTGTTCATGAATCGTCTACCTCCCCTTGTGTCTTTAGGATTTCTACCTAAATTTTCCTCTAGAAGATTTAGTGTTTCTCTTTTAATGTTTAATACCTTGATTCATCTTCCCTATGGTTTAGTGCATGGTGATAGAAATGATCTACTTTTGGCCTTAGACATGTGGAAGCCATTTTTCCAGCACCATTTTTTAAAGAGGCTTTCTTCCAGTCAGTGTTTGCTCCCTTTATCAAAGGCAAGCTGGCTTGGTGTGTTTGTAATTGAGTCTGTATCTTTTTATCTGTTCCATTGTTCTTCAGATTTGTCTCTATGACACTACCATGCTTATTTTATCACAGTAGGTTTATTTATAATTTTAGGTCAGGGGTTGTGATACTGCCTGCCTTTCTTTTGTTTCACAGGATTGATTTTTATATTCTTGGTCTCTTCTCACTCCAAATAAATTTAAGGAAAGATTTCTCTAGCTCTGTGAGGAACTAATGGTATTTTAATCAGTACTGCATTGAATCTGTACAACATTTTGGGAGTATGGTCATTTTCACAATGTTGGCTTTTTCTATCTAAGACCAAGTAATTTCTTTCCATTTTCTCAAATCCTCTTCAATCTCTTGTCTCAGAGTATGCAATTATCAATATGTAAATCTTTGATTACCTTTGTGAGACTGATCCCTAAGTATTTCATTTCTTGTGCATGTTATTGTGAAAGGAGTGGTTTCCCTAATTTCTCTCTCAGTACATTCATTTTTGTGTACAAAATCCTACTGATTTTTGAGTTTTGACTTTATATCCTAATATTTTACAGAATTTGGTGATTAAATCTACAAGACTCTTTGTCAAGTTTTGGGATTTCTGTATACAGTGTCATATAATTTGCAAATAATATTTTTACTTCTTTTCCAATACCTACACCTTTTATTTCTGTCTAATTTCTCTTGCTAATGTTCTAGAACTATATTGAGTAAGAGTGGAGACAGTGTACATCTTGCCTTGTTCCTGATTTTAAAGGCAAGGCTTTCTTATTTGTCATGTATTATGATTTTGGCTGTTGGTTTCTCATAGATGGCTTTTATGAAGTTAGGATATATACCATCTATTTAGATTTTCTGTAGAGTTTTCAACATGAATGAGTGTTGGACTTTGTCAAAAGATTTTTTATCCATCTTTTGCAAAGACATGTGGTTTTTGTTCTTGATTCTATTGATGTAGTATGTTACATTTATCGATTCGAGTATGTTGAACCATCCGTTTATTCCTGGGATGAATCACACTTGGTCATGAGGTATAATCTTCTTCATGATTTGCTGCATTCTGCTTGCTAGTAATTTATTGGGGATTTTTGCATCTATATTTATTAGAGATTGGCCTGTGGTTTTTAGTTGGATCTTTCTCTTGTTTTGGAATCAGAGTGATGCTTGCTTCCAGTAATGAGTTTGGGAGAATTGTTTCCTTTTCAATTTCATATAAGAGTTTGAGAGAAGTTGGCATTAAATATTCTCTAAATTTCTTGTAGAATTCATGTGTGAATCCATTGGGACCTGAGCTTTTCTTTGTTGCTAAGTTCTTCTTTTTTTAATTACATCTTCAATCTTGTTTAATGTTATTAGCTTATTTAGAGGTTGAATAGCTGCCTGACTCAGCTTTGGCATTCCATATGTATTTGGGGAACTGTCCATTTCCTCTGCATTGTCTATCCTGAAAGAGTAAATATTTTAGAAGTAAGTATTGATGATCTTCTAATTTTCTCCAGCGTCTGCAGTGATTTCACCGTTTTTATTACTTATTGCATGAATTTATGTTTTCTCCTTCCTTTTTTTGGTAAGTTTGGCTAAGGGTTTATCAATTTTATTTATTCTTTCAAAGAACCAGTATTGTTTTCTTTGTCTCCATTGCTTTTCTTTCTTTCTTTCTTTCTTTCTTTCTTTCTTTCTTTCTTTCTTTCTTTCTTCTGTTTGTTCATTTCTTCCTCCCTCCCTCCCTTCCTTCCTCCCTTCCTTTATTTCTTTTTTCTCCTTTTGTACTTTAGGGAATGATCTACAGGGTGTTCAGGGTCTCACTACTAGATCGGACTAGTAGTGAACCATCTGTTTACAGTCTCCCAAGAGCTGGGATTACAGGCACACACCACCACACCCAGTCTCAACTGCTGTCTCAGCGCACCCTGGGGGCAGGGCCAGCATGCCAGGCCCAGGGAGATTGCTTTAACCTCTGCCCTAATCTTTATAATTTCCTTCCTTCTTTGGGCTTTGGGCTTGACTTGTTCTTTTTTATCTAGGAGTTTGAGGTGAGCATAACATCATTTATTTGGGTTTGTTCTGTTTTACAAATTACTAAATTAGCCACTATAAATTTACTATTAAGACATCTTTCATTATATCCCACAGGTTCTTGCAAGTTGTATCTGTGTTTTTGTTTGATTGTAAATATTGATTAATTTCTTCTTAATTTCATTTGTGACCCAGTGTTTGTTTAGGTGGTTGTTATTGAATTTCCATGTGCTTATGGTGCTTTGTGGTTTATTTTGTCATTAATTTTCAGTTTTACTGCACTGTGGTCAGATAGTATGCATGGGACAATTTCAATTCCTTTGTACTCACCTAGGCATGCAATGTGTGCTAGTAAATGGTCTATTTTAGAGAACATCCCAGCTGAAAGGGATATGTATTCTGTTGTTGCTGAGTGCATTTCTTCACAAGTTTAGTTTAGTTCTGTTATTTATTGCTGATTTTTTTTTTTTTGCCTTGTTACTCTCTTTGTGACAGTGGCATGTTAAAGTCCCCAATTGCAATTGTATTCTTCTTTTGATTTTTCATGTCTGTTAAAATTTGTCTTATGTAGGTGGGTGCGCCTACATTGTGTGTATATATTTAAAATTGTTATCTCTTCATCTTGCAGTTTTCCCTTAACAAATATGTAGTGAGTGTAGTGACCTTTCTTATCTTTTTCAATGATTTTTTGTTTGAAGTTGATATTGTCAATAAGCAGAATAGCTACTCCTGCTTTTCTCTTTTTTCCTATGGCCTGGAAGATTGCTTTCCATCTTTGACTTTTAGCCTCTGAATTTCTTTTTGAGGTAAATGTGTTTTTTATATGCAGCATATTGTTGGATTTTGTTTTTTAACCTACTCTGCTGGTCTGTTTCTTTTGATTGGTGATTTGAGACCATTTACATTGATGGTTATAACCGATATGTATCGGCTTATCTTTGTCATTTTTATTTCCTAATGTATGTTCTTTACTTTTTCACTCTTTTTACTTACTTGCTATGTTTTTTGGATACTTTCTGTTGTTTCCACCTCTTTTTAGAATATTTGTCAGTACTCTTTGTGGGGTTGGTTTCATGGTCATAATTTTTTTCAGTTGTTTTTTGTCATGGGATCTTATCTCACCACAGAATTCGACAGATAGTTTTACAGGGTACATAAATGTGGTTTGGAAGTTATTTTCTTTTAGGACCTCAAATAGTTCACTCCAATCTTTTCGTGATTTAATAGGTTCTATTTTGAGAAATGTACCATGATTCTGATTGGCTTTCCATTGCAGGTGATCTGTTTCTTTTCTCTAACCCCTTTTATTTATTTATTTATAAATATTTTATTTATGTGGCACAAGGTCTTTCTACACAGCTCAGACTCATAGTGATCATCTTATTTCAACATCCCCAGCACTGGCATTACAGGTGTGTTCCATCATGCCTGATATTGGTGGCATGTAGGTGGCACAGCCTATGGTACTGGGGATCAAACCAGGGTCCTTGTACTTGCCATGCAGGTACTTAGACTGCTGAGCTATCTCCATAGCCCTCTAACTACCTTTAGCATTCTATTCTTTTGTCTAATTTGAAGCTTTTAATTATTATGTAAGTGTAGATTTATTCCACACCACTGTCTTTGAGGTCTGAAAGTCTAGCTTCAATTTCATTTATTAGGTTTTTCCAGGTTTCAATGGAGTTTTTAATTTCCTGGCTATCTGTTTGAATCTGTTTCATGCATTAAAATTCTTTCCTGTATTGCTCATTCAGTGTTTCTGTCACTGTTTTATTATCCTTGATTTTATTTGTATATCTATGTCTTTAGCTGTGCTGAGCAATTCTTTCATTACTGTGAAGACTTCTAGAGTTTGTGATTAACTGATACACCAGTGCTGGGATTATGGGTAAAAGCACTGCTGGGATTATGGGTGTGAATGCTGTTGGGATGGTATTCCCATCACTTCTAAACAGAGACTGAGGCAGATGTCTGAATGTAGCACAAAGGAGACAGACTTGTTCTCTGCCATGTGCTAGTCTTCCTTGGACCCAGATCAATATGGACTAAAACCTCTAAACACTGTGAGCTGAATAAACCTTTCCTTTTTTAATTTTTGGTGTTGGGTACTTTGTCCCAGAGATGAGAGAAAAGTAACCAAGAGAGAATTTGTTATCAGAGAATTAGGATTGTTGCTGTGACTAAACCTAATCATGTGAATTGTGAGCCTTTGGGAATGGCTAATAAAAAGAGTTGGGAAATTTTTGGAGATGTCATCTATAAGAGAAGCACCTAAATAGCTTCAGCTATTCTGTATGGAAGATACTGGTCAAAGTTCAGAAGACCTGAATGCTGATAGAAATCCTACCTGTAAAGATCAGGTTGGGGAAGTTTCTGCTAGGATGAAGGATTGAATTGTTTGTTGGACACCAGACAATGTATGTATGGCTTGGTGGAAAGTTTGTTTGCATTTTGTTCACGTCTAGGACCTTTGTCTGAGATCAACATTAAGCATGGTGGACAGATTAATTGGGGAAATGAAATTTCAAAGCAGTTGAATGTTCAAGCAGTGGCATGACTATTGTTGGGGGCTTTCATCAAATTTATGTTAGGAATCAAGAGCAAGAAGAATGGCAGGAAAATTTAAAATGTGAATTTGGCTAGAAAGGGGGCTTCAATTAGGCTGTGGAACACAAAGATATAGCTGAGAGGATCTCCATAGTCAAGAAGGAACAAGAGAATGGAAAAGATAGCCTGAGACCATCACAGAAAGTACATCTCTACTATTTGCAGTGTCAGAACTAAAGGGCAAGAGACTTTGCTTTGGAAAGAAAGCAGCAGAGGGCCATTATCCAGGCTGGTGATGGTGGTCACACCAGGTTCCAGAATGATGCTGGCATAGAGAATTTGTTCCTTGGAATAAGGTTCAGAGTGCTCAGAGATAAAGACACTGTACCCCTACAGCCAAGAGAGAGGAAAGCCTAGCTACTGTTCCAGCTGGCACCAAACCTTGGCATCATCCACATGCCATTGCTTTCATGCACTTATGAAATGTAAAGGTTCTGAGGTTAAGAAGGCTTCCACCTTGATTTCAGAAGGCCCGGGAGGCAAGGCATTTACCCCCAAGAGGCCAATGTGTAAAGCAGAGAACATGAAGCTTAACATACAGTGAAAACCCCAGAAGTTTGGAAAAGCCAGGAACATGGATCATCTAAGAAAAACTGCAAGGAGGGAACAAAGCCAGACTAAGAGAGAAGGCATGAGAATTACCACCAAAAATGTCATAGGGGTGGAGCCACGTAAGGCCTTAGGATATCACAACTCATTACAGGTTGCTTCAAATGATTCACATGTAGCTATAGGATTTAATATTTAGACTTCTGGATTTTGGGCTTGCTTTGGTCCTAGTGCTTGATATCCTGCTGTGTGTACTTTTTGGAATGGTAATGTTTATCTTGTGCTGTTGAATGTTGGAAGTGTTTAACTTTTCATCTGTACAGGGGCTTACAAGTAAGTTTGCTTTAGGTCTTGGAGAAGACTTGAGACTTGGACTTTTCAGCAATGCAGAACCTGTTAGGACTTTGGCAACTCTTAGAGATGGACTCAAATGCCTTTTGCATAAAGGGATGTGCATGAGCCTTTGGAGGCCCAGGGGTGGAATGTTATGGCTTATGTCTAGTTGTACCCCAAAATCCTCTTGCAGTCATAGATTTCTAGACTTTGTAATTAATTCATGATCTAGTGCTGGGATTATGGGTGTAAACACTTCTAGAATTATGGATGTGAGTGCTATACCCTGTCTGGGAAGATAGCCTGAATGCAACATAAGGGTGACAAACTTGCTCTCTGTAGCCATAGTTGCCACTGCTCCTGCCCTTTTGCTTTTCTCTTTTGCCCTTTTCTGTTGCCATGAACTGCTGCCCTCTGCCATGTGTCAGTCTGCCTTGGAGCCAGCTGATTATTAACTGAAACCTCCAGTAACTGTGAACTAAATAAACCTTTCCTTCCTTAATTCTGAGTTTCATGTTTTGTCCCAGCAATGAGAGAAAAATAACTAAGACAGTCAGTAAAGTTTCTGGTGTAGTGAGAGCAGGGTAAGACTCACCAAAGGTCTCACTACTAATGGAGGTGACTGGCCAATACCAACAAAACTTCAGTGTAGGTGGTGGGCATGAGTCCTATTCACCCTTTAGCTACTCAGAATTCTCTTAAGTTCTTAAGTTCTTAAATATTGTGCCAGTACCAGCACAAACCCCATGCCTGTGCACTAGGGGCTAAGGGCTAGAGTTTAGCACAGTCCTGTGGCTCACCCAGAGTCCTCCGAAGTTCTTAAAGATTGTCCCTGCAAATCCTCAGAGCCAGGCACTAGGAAAAGCACTGGGAAAGCTCCACTCCTGCACACTCTGAGCCCATGGATTGCAACTTGCTAGAGTCCTACAGGCTCCTCAGCATCCTCCTAAGATCTTAAAAGGTTGGATGGGTGCCAGCACAAGCTCCGTATCTGTGCATTTGGGGCCAAGGTTCCAAGATTACCAGAGTTATGAATGCCACCCAGAGTCCTCCAAAGTTCTTAGTATATTAAATCTTAATGACTTCTTCATTTTATAATTGAAAATTAAGGCATTTTGTCCAGTATAGCTCCATTTCACCACTTTTCTTCTGACAATCATCATTCTGCCTTTTGATTATATGAATTCTATTTTTTTTTCTAATGTAAGTGTAACTCTATAGTATTTGGTTTCTGTATCTTGGACAGTCATTTAGTATAATACCTTCCATGATAATATTTTATTCTCTCTCTACACACATATTATATATAATGTATATATATTTATATACACATAAATATGTATATACATTGGTTACTTTTATATATCTCTTTTCAAATATGTACATCATGTAGAGTTTCTTTGTCCATCCACTGACAGATACTTAGATTGCTTTAGTATCTTTTACTATGGTGAACGTTATGATGAACAAAAGACTGAACATATCTCTATTAAATATTAAATCTTGTTTTTAATTTTTGAGTATATTATTTCCTGAGAAAGGAGATCTCTGGATCATAGGGCAGTTCTATATTTGATTTTTGCGAAGCGTTTTTTATGGTGGCACAGGCTGCATTTCTGTCAGCAGTGTACCAGATTTCCCTCCAAGTCCTTGGCAGCCTTTGTTGTCTCGTGGCTTGTGTAATAGTCATTGAATGAGGAAAGATTACATTTTTGATTTGCATTTCCTTACTTAGTAATTCTGAGCACATGTGATGGATCTATAAGACATTTTTTCTGTCTTCTTCAAGAAAAAAGTCTATTTATATCTTTTGCCTATTTTTAAATTTTATTTTTTCCTGAGTTATACAAACTACTTATCAAATTTAGATACCAACCTCTCTTCCAATGTATGCTATACACATGGTTTCTCAGATTCCATAGGTTGTGTTTTCATCTTACTGGTGGTATGCTGTATAAGAGGTTTAAGTTTGATGTACTTCCATGTATTATTTTTTTCATTTTTGTTTTCATTGCCTGTGATTTTGGTGTTATATTCAAAAACTCATTAACAAGACTGCTATCAAAGAACTTTTTGCATTATTCTTTGTCATTGATTGGATTTTAGTTGATTTTTTCTTAAACTAAGAAGTGTACATTGCTCCACAACTCTGGTTTTCCACCTCCCCTGTTCTATATACTGTTGGTCAATAGTCATATAATATGTCTTGCCTTTATTTTAAGGCATTATTGCTATAGTAGTGAAGTAATAAAAATATGTAATACAGTTTCTTGTTGATCTTCAGTCTCATGCACCACAGCTCAGTGAGTATAGAAACCATGTGTGTTTCCCCCGCTGTATCTGGAACTGAAGCAGTGCATTTCTTATGCTCTGTAAAGATTTGATATATTGCAAAACACGGCATGGTTTAAGAAGAGAATCCTGGATGTCACAGTCGTCTGTCTTAGATGAAATTTCAGTACAAATTTGATTGCTTTTTATAAAGTTTGTCTTTGACAAAGAGAGGAATCCTAGTTTATTTTTTATAGAGAAGTGTAAATTATTGTAGCATGTGTTAAATATCAGTCCTATCTATAGATTTCTTGTCATTTTGACTCCAAATCATGGTTTCTACTCCCTTTGCCCATGGAATCCTCTCATTATCTCAAAGGTTTCATTTATATACATTGGCTATCTCAATTATAATTTATCATTCAAACTTTTATTAGTCTGTGCAAATTCTCTGATTTTCATTGGTGTCTGTCTTATAAGCCTTTTCTATTATTGTAATGAATCATTTTATTTATTTCATTTCTTCCTTGATTCAGCTGTAGGAATATGATAAAGAAAAACATGATTCTTTTAAATAGTGACACATATATTTAGCATGTTCATTATGATCCTTTCCACCTTTTCGAATCAAGTCTATTTTTTTAATCTAAGTTTGTGTTATTTTACTTGCCTTCACATCTGTGTTTGGATAGTTATCATTAAGATATAACAAATTTTATTTCTTTTTGCTGCTTCAAATTAGCAGAAAAGGAGGACTTTAAGAAACCAGATCTTCACAGCTGAATGTCTTCACAATGTTGCATTTTTAATGTGGCCAATCTATGTCTATTGCATTTGTCTAGTTGTTTCTTGTGCAGGAATATGATTACTTGGATGTTTCATTCTTGTGTCCCTTTTGCTTCCTATTGAATATATGCTTTAACAAAAGTTCCCTGTAGAGGTCTGTGATGAACTAAAATAAATATTATGCACTTCAGTGCTTAATTGAAGAAATTTCTCTTTTTCCAGGGGAAGTGAGAGAATGAATGTTGTACTCTACAGGAACAAATCCCTTGCCTACATATGAAATTAAATTTCCTTAGAGTTTGATTTTACGAAAAATAAAGGTAGCAACATATATAGGAAGCATCTATTCTTTGAAGCTGGTTTTGTCCTATGGATGGACATTATAAAATTGATTCATTATAAAATAATGAGGCTTAGGGTAGAATATCACATATAGAGCATGTAAAAATATTTATAATTTTAAGACTAAGACATTTTCAATGTACGAAATACTTTAACTGAGACAAGAATTACCTGGCTGTCCGCCAAGTCCTTGGTGTGTTTGAATATTTATAGCCTTTAAGATATCCATAAAATTGTCTATTCTTCTGAGCAGGAGGCTTAACCTATCTTCCAGTATCTCTGAAGATTTTTAAGAAATATTTATTTTTGGAGGAAAATTGAAAATATTCATGCTTTATAACATATTTTAAAACAATGTATAAATTGCAAAATGCCTAAATCTGTCTACATAACGTACATATAATTTCACATCGTTACCATTTATTATGGTGATAATACTTAAAATTCACTATCAAATTTTAAGTATGCAAAAATCATTACTGATTATAATAACCATTCTATTCAATAGATATGTTTTAAATTTATTGCTTGAAACTGAAAATCTGTGTCCTTTGACCAACATCTTATATTGTCCTATGCTACACACCCAACTCTTGACAGCCACATACTCTACCCTCTACTTGATAGCCATGTAGTCTAGCCCAACTTGAATGATTTTAGACTCCATATACAAATGAAATAATGTGATATTTGTCTTTCTAGGCCTTCTCTAGGAAATTTTTGATACAGTATAAGCTTCCACTTAGATTTTCTGCTCCAAGTAAACTTTTGCTAACAAGCCCATCAGTGGGATGTACGTTACAGATGGATGTGTTGTTCTATTTCCTCCATGGAAAAGCCTACCCAGCAACATTCAGTCACTCACAAGGACAGTTGGTCATATGGGCACCAGTTTTTATTAAATTTTTAGTACTACAGGAGACAGTTATTGTTTAAACAAAAAGTCCAAATCATTTTTAAATCATTTGGGAATCATTGATTAGGCCTCAATAAATGTCAAAATAGTAAAGGTGGAGATTCAATACAACAGATAAAAATAACGCAAACAGCATTTACCAATGTTCTTAATATTTGGGGGATATTATTAATATGGTAATTATTTTGAGATATAAAGAAGTGCAACTGCTAGTCAATGAATGATAGAAAACAAGATATTGAAGATCACATGTTGTGCTTTCTGATTGCTGAATTTTTGAATAGTATAAAAATTCATATTTTCAATTTTATGCAGAAATTGAGCACATCTCATATACAGTCAAGTGGTCTTTTGTATATACATAAATAAAGTGCAATAAAGGATTTCCTTCCAGGAATATGTCAGAATCGCAAAGCACTTAAGTCTTTGTCTTTAACCACAACTTGCTTTATATAATGCACAGATGTGGAAGGTTATCACATCAAATGTGTACTGCTTAAAGACAAATATACATTTTATATATGAAATAAAATGCCTTTGTAGCTTCCCAACATCAGTCTGAATTGTTAATAAGAATGTCTAAAACATTTTGAGAAAAAATGAATTATGTTATCTGAAAGTGTACAAACTTTTATGATTAATGGCTTTAGTGTTCAAAATTTTACATGCAATCATTGTTTCTACATCTTCAATTCTTCTTTCCTTAATTACACACACACAGGCATGATCTCAGGATCAGTGGAGTCTTAGAGTCATGAGAAGATTAGCTTTATTTTTAAATTAATATTTTTCTTAGACTTTGTGAAAAGATAGAATCCTCCTTTGTTTCATAATTTTTGTTTATTATTCTTTATTTAGTTTGAGAACTCCAGAACTTGCAAATAGTAGAAGTAATGATTAAGAGATAATCAAGTATTCCTATTATTTTAAAATAGGAAACTAGAGAAGAAAACTTACTGCACAAAATTTTGTTTATTTTTACTTCAAGAATTTAAGACAGATAAATAAAAGCACAAAATAGCCTATACGTGTTTAACCAACACTATAGCATTATCTTCTTTCAAAAGTTTATGGGCTGGGGCCAGGGAGATGGCTCAGTTGACTAAGCGCTTGCCTGGCAAGCCCAAGGACCTGAGTTCAATTCCTGGTTCTGAAAAAAAAAAGTTTATGGGCTAATTATTAAAGTTGAATATTCGTTCCTTTTATCTGTCTCATTAGCCTCTCTCTTCCAAGATCCAACTGAGATATTTTAATCTTTAACAATGTGTATGTCTTCATGAAGTATATGACCTATACAGCTTTCAAAAAATACATATAAGCATGTTTATAAATTTTTCTATGCTTTTTTCACTTAATACAAAATTTCTGAGTTTTGACCAGTGTGCTCAATGTCTAATCCATCCTATGAACATTTCTGACCCTGCTTTTCTAATCATGGCTACAAACATTGCTGTAGTGATCATCTATTAAAAAAAAAGTACCTAGGATATGTTTTCATGTGTTCTTCTAGGGTCTAATCATGGACCTGAAATTGCTGGGATAAAGGCCATAGTTGACTATTCTTACATTGCTTTCGAAAGCGGTGATAACAGGTTGACATAGCACAAGCAAAATACAAGCATTCCTGATTTCGTCTCCTTGCTCTTTAACATTTTATGCATCAGACCTTTTCAGTTGTCTCCACTTCCACATTTTCTTGATTTTTATTTTACAGTGACTCATATTACAAGAGATATTCAGTTTGCCCTATGGTGTAGACGTTTGACCTTGGTCTGGGTTTTGAATAAATGATGATTACAACAAAAGATTCAATCAAAATAGGTGTATGATGTATCTATTAGTGTATACTGCATTTTACTTATACATAAAAATGTATATTAGAAACAGAAACTGAGACTTAAAAAAACCAAATAGATTTTGTTTGTAGCTATCCATCTTACCCTCTGAGATTTCACTAGCATGCAGTGGCTTCTGAAATGTATTCATTTGTTCATTATTTTGCCAACTCACCTTTTGAAATAATTGCATTTATGTCCCAATCTCTATGAGTTCATCCCTCTTCTTATACGCAAAGACTTGAGATGAGATAAATTATAATAACAAAATGAAGATGCCACAGTACTGGATACTGGAAAGTCCAAGATTTAGCAGAGCTGATATCTACTTTAGTAAGAGTTACTCTTTGCCTTGGACGTGACACCTCATTGGTGCATGTTTTAGAGGAAAACGCTGTATTCTTATGCTTTCTATGTGGTGTGGAAAGAACAAGTTCACCTTCCTGCACTCTTTTCTAAGACACTAATTTCATCCACCAAGTTGGAGCCTACACGACCTAACCATCTCTTAAATTGCCCATTTCTCAGTACTATTGCAGGTGGGATTAAGTTTCCAGCATAGAAACTGTGGAGAGGCAAATGCATTCACGCATCAACACATAGAGATTACCAGTGAAATAATCAAAACTTTGTATCGATAGAGAAAAAACAAATTGAAGGTAATTCGCTATCTTCTTCCTTCAATTACTTAAAGGTCATTTTCAAGTTCATGTGTTCTGTAAGTAGCTTTGAAAAAGAAATGTACTTTTCTTTAATTAGCTCTTGAAAATGCTGATGCTGGCACTTCAAGCAGTATATAGCATTTTATGTCAGTGAAGTGTCTTTTGTGGATGAGACTTTTCTTTGATGACATCATTCCAGGGACACATATAATGACTGCGCCACTCTCCCACCTCCCCCGACTGGAGCAGAACAGTCACAAATAAGCAGCGATATCCTTGCTGCTTGTGACCCCATAACTATCTGAAAAGATTTGATGCCAAACACCACAGATTGAACTGACGTTTGGCTTGTTAGAAATTCCACATGCTGCGGCAGATCATTCTAAATACTTCCTATTTTTATTCATTATGACCGGAACTCATGAACTGGCTGAAGAACAATTACTTTTTAAGTTTTGTACATTCAAACAGAATGATAAACTTTTAGAGATGTATCCAATAAAAACTGCAAAATCTTTTATGTGGAACAAAATCTAACAACTAGAAACAGTAATTAAAAGTTCTTGGCATTTAAGTGATCTTTCCATGGCAGGCATTGTAGTTGTCCCATTAATTCATTACACCGATACTTATTATGTCAGTGATACTGCTGTCTCCTAACATCATTACATTTAAGTGGAAACTCCTTCTTTGTACAAATTTATTCAGCTAAGCAAGGGCAGATCTAAGGCCAGCTGTGAAATTTAATTATTATTTATACAGGCCACAATGCTTCCCTTCGGACTACAAATACCTAGGAAACATACCCGTTGACTGCTCCAAAGCTAGTATTTGTATGTAGTGAGAGCTGAAGCTGCTCATTGTATATTGAGGAGAATTACACACCAAGGAAAGGCTGTGATTTGAACGATGTCTTCCACAAAGTGAGGGAAGGGCCTGATTCTACTGCATCACATGACACGCGGTTCTGCTATGCTGATGATTTAAATTAAAGGCATTTGAATAATAGGAAATTCAGTCAGATCACTGTGAATTACTGTTATTTTTCCAAAAGTTGATTGTAAAAATTCCTGTGAAAGGCATTGTCCTTATACCAGAAGGAAAACCACATTCTTATTTTCAAATATGGCAAGTCTAACCGAAGAGAATCCTGTATAGACCTTGTTAAAATAATTTTCTTTTAAACCACTACATGTAACTTAGTTCCTTCTTTACAACGAACTGCCTGATTCAGAGTATAAGTGGTGTTATCTGACTTTTTATTTCTTTATGAGAACTTCTATGTTATTTAAAATTTATATCATACGCTTCTGTTAACTTACCTTATTTCAACTTAATTATTGGATGTAGCTGGGATCCTAAGAGAACAGAGATAGAGTTTTTCTACCCCTTCAACATGTTGGTACTGACATATTTATTGTTATACAACACTTTCACCAAATCTATCATCTTTTTAATATAGAATATGGAATTATAGCACAAATTGATTGAGGTCTCAATTTTATTGGTAAATATGTCACTGCTTCCATTCTTATGTCTGTAGTACTCCTGCTTTTGAGACCTTCTTTTTCTGGTGGATAGGCATGTGCTGCATGTGTTTATGAATCATGCTGTGCATGCCAATATATTCATGCCTGAGTAACCAATGATCTATTACCCTTGGCACAGCAGTCAGCTCCATACAGCTGCCTGGGTGCATGTACACACACACACACACACACACACACACACACACACACACACACACACTAATGCTGACAAAGATGCGGGGAAAAGGAAATTGTGGTCCACTGTTAGTGGAAATGAAAGTAGTACAACCATTAGAGAAAGCAGTACATGAGATTTCTTGAAAAACTAAAAGTAGAAATTTCATTTGACCTTGCTGTATCTCTCTTCTGCATATTCCTAAAAGAGTCAATGTCATTATGCTACAGTGATGGGATCATATCTATGTTTGCAGCTTCACAACTCAAGAACCTGAACTCCAGAAACACCAGATGTTCATCAATCGGTGAATGCATACTTTCTTTAGTGAAATTTTGTATCATTTCTAATGCTGTTTTTTCTACCATTGTCTTGGTTAATTTTCTCTCATTGCTGGGACAAAACACCCGACACCCCAAATGAAAGAAAGAAAGGTTTATTTAGCTCACAGTCAGTAGAGGTTTCAGTCCATACTCTGCTGGCAACAAGACAGACTGGCACATGGCACAAAGAACAGCTGTTCATGGTGGCTGCAAAGAGCAAGAGAGCAAAAGGCAGTGACAACAGCTCAGGCAGCCAGCTAGTCCAGCACCTTACACTATAATGCACAGTCTCTGCCCCAGGGCACTCACACCCATAATCCCAGCATTGGATCAAGGGTCAATCACAAACTCCAGAAGTTGTCCCATGACTACATGAGGCTTTGGGGGGGGCAACTAGACACAAACCGTAGCAATCATTTTATATTCTTTAAAAAATAAAAAAGAAAAAGTCACATAGAAAAATGAAATCATGTTATTTTTCAGAAAATAGATGGAACTTGAGATCATAATGGTGAGCGAAATAAATCAGATACAGAAAGATAAATATTTCATGGCTTCTCTAATAGAAGAAGCTAACATATAAATGAAATAAGTACAAAAAAGAGAGATGATAAGAAAAACAAGGGAGTTTTGTGGGAGAGGGGAAAGGGGGACTAGAGGAAGTTGGAGGAAAGAAGGTGTGGAGGTTAGGGAGAAAAATATTCAAGATATGGCTACAAGCATATATCAGGCTACCAAAATGATGTATTTCTGATATTTTGTAAGCATATAATAATTTAAATAAAGGTAATAGACACAAATTCTAAGATTAGTATATTCTGAAAGTTTATATGAATGCAGTGGGAAAAATGAGTTTTTTAAATAAGTAGTTCTCAAACTCAGTTGATGTAAGTCTAAAGAAAGGAGGCGAAGGGAAGGGAGGAGAGAGAGAGAGAGAGGGAGAGAGAGAGAGAGAGAGAGAGAGAGAGAGAGAGATATTTAATAATAAAATACCACAATACCCAGGATTTGCTATTTACTTGAGAAAATGAAAAATGTTATTTTAAAGTGCAGTAATTTCAATAGAAGAATGTGATTAAGATATCTCAATGTGAAATTTAACTTCATAAAGGCTTAGGTTATGCTTTTTGTTTACTTCTTAAATAATTAGTATCTTTTTATTTACTGTAAGAAGAAAGAGTAATGGCAATGCTGTTTGTCATGTGTTATTGTTTAAAATTGTTTCATCTTCTGTGTTTGTCAAATAGGACTAGAAGGTTACTGTAATTTTGCATTAAAACAAGGTGTCAGGCATGATTAATCTTTTCTTATGTATTTTTTTTGCAGGGTCTCACTACTCAGCTCAGATTGCTAGTGATCATCCTGCCTTTAGCATCCCCGGGACTGAGATTATAGGCATGCACCACTACGCTGGCTCAGTATGCCTGGGGGCGGGGCTGGCATGGCATGTAGTGCTGGGGATCAAACCCTGGTCCTGCACTTGCCTGAGCAGGTGCTTAGTCCACTGAGCTATTTTTTAGGCACATGCATGGTTACATAATGGAATAAACACATTACCATGAAAACAGTGATCAAGTATAATAACTATGTTAATGAATATTGAATTGTTTTATTGCTGCTTCATTGTTAAATCAGTGATCCTTAAAGTGCAAAATTGAATTTGATTTTGTTAATGTCAATAATAAACCATTTATATTTTTTCTTTAAGAAATAAGAACTTTAGTTGTTTTATTAAAACTTTCTTATATTTTTAGGAGTACAGCATTTCTTAAGCGTAATTATTCTCAAGAAAGAAGGGACAATTTCTAAGTGATATTATTGAATAAAACCTCAACATTGTTTCTAATGTCAAAGAAAAATAAAATCCCTTTATAAGGTGAACCGTTATGTACAAAAAGAATTAGATCAAAAATTTATATCAAGCAAGGTACACGTATACTAGAGATGCCTGGGAAATAAACCTATAGATTTTTCATATCCTGTTGTTACCAAAGCGTGATATTTCTTTGATCTTGCTTTCCACAATATCCAATGATCAAAATTTAAGATTAAAGACGTATGAGTTCAAAACTAATAGGTAATATAATAATTAATATTTATTAGCTTATTTAGTTGTTGATAGCTTATTGATGCCTTAGTTATACATAATCTTATTATTCTTCAAAATTGCTATTTATAGCTTATTTTTCCGTGTTACAGAGAGCAGTGCAAAAATGATAACTAGGGGCCAGGTAGATGGCTCAGTGGAATAAGCACTGCCCTGGCAAGTGCAAAGGCCTGAGTTCAATCCATAGTTCTGCAAAAAACAAACAAACAACAACAAAAAAAACTAATTAACTCAATATTGGCAGAGTCTGGGCTGCAATGTGCTCTACAGTCACCAAACACTATACTCTACTGTAGCCCAATCATTTATCTCCAGTTGAAACTGTCGTGATAGGTATCATCACAACTTGTCATTACATTTGAAAAGGAATTTTTCCATTTATGTCCCTTGCCTAATTAAATCAGTCTCTTTTTATTTGAATGTGTGCAAATGTATGTGCACATTCAATGGCGAATACATATCTTTGATACCCATTCATAACATTTAAAATGCATATCAAAAAGCTAGTCTCTTGTATAAAGAATAAAAATTGTGACATTGGCCATTATAAGGTATTAAAAAATTCATGGCAACTTTTGAAAAAGGAAGACTGTTATTAACCTTGGTGTCTTGACCAAATTACAATTCAGGTAATTACATTTGTCTTCCCTAATCTCCTCTTCAACTTTCAATTGGGTAGAGTATTCTTAATGGATTTCATTACCCAGCTTCCCTTAAGATTTAAAATAGGACTTATCTTCTAAGAATGGGTCCATTCTAAATTTATGTTCTCCAGCTTCAATTGAGCTGTCACTGAGGCTCTTCACTGGTGTGTGTGTTTAATTCGTTTGTCTTGTTTTTTGCTTTTGGCTCTTTCATTTTGACTCTTCCAAACCATTTCCATTTTGTTCAGGACCCAAGCACACATTTCAATACAGCAATTAACTCTGAGAATCAAGTGTATACTACTAATCTACCTTCTGCAATATCAAGATCAATTAGGTTTTTTTTTTTTAACGTTCCACGAACTTTCACATTGGGAAATGCTGCTCTTCTACACTCCTAGAAATGAGTTTCTCTCCTATTAACTGAGAAAAATAATCGAGGCTGTTGGGTGTATCCACTCTGCAGCTTGTAGTTCTTTTTGAAAGTATCCTCCTGTGACCATGCCTGTAACTCCAAGATTCTGCCCCTCCGCATTTTTTTTTGACATAATTGTAAAGGAAAATGTGTCTTTGTTCTTTACTGAGCCTCCTCAGTGCCCAGATGCTTCCAATTTTGCTATCTTCTTTCATTACTCTTAATCTCTTTCCATCTATACTCTACAAACATGTAAAACTTTTCTCTTAAGATGGTGAAAAATAAAATCAGATCAAAACCACCACCACAACAACAAAAAATAAAAAACCAAAAAAAGCATCTTTAGTCTATTATTACAAGTGTGTTTTTTAAATTCATTTATCATCATGTCATATTTCTCATCAATTCTACACAATATCGTTCTTATCCTGCCATTCCTTGACCACTGTTCTTCGACATACCAGGCAATTTTAAAATACAAAATTGAAACTTTTTCAGCATTCAAAGGCTTATTTCTTTATAGGCCTAATGTTTCTGACTGTTCCTTATTTATACACTCTACCTTGGGCCACGGTGATAGCACAGTGGTGTAAATGCCTGTCTACGCAAATGCAAGGACCTAGGGGTTTGATCCCTGGTACCATATAGCCTGTCAGCCCAGCCCTGGGTGCGTCTATTTAGCCAACGAGAACCAGAATGGTGGCACATGTCTGTAATACCAGTGCTAGGGAGGTTGAGACAGGAGAATCACTACAAGTCTGAGCTGCTTAGTGAGACCCTGTACCTAAATTTAAAAAAATAAAAAATAAACTCTACCTGCCTTTAGCACTCCAAACATTCTGCTCAGTTGTCTTTTTCCTACTGTCTTGGTGACTTTCTTATTAATTTCATTTTTCAAATTTCAATATAAGAGCTTCCCAGTATTTCATTGTTGGCTTGTTTGCTTTTCTATAGTGTTTTTACTGGTGATCAATTTTAACTGACTAGTTCAACACAAGGATAATAAGAAAAAAATAAAATAATATATATCTTTTGTGAATTTTCTATATGACAAACACTAAACATGTTATGTAACAATTTTATTTATTTAGAAAAAAAATGATACCAGGATGTTATAAAAATTTACAAATAAGAAAACAAAAGTTAGATAGAATCTAAATATATTCTTAAAAACTCCAGCTAGTAGCCTGCTTCTGTGTTTGAGGAATTCAACCCATTCAATAGTCCCAGGGTTAGACATTATTTGTAGGGTTTCAGACAAAAGATGCCATATAAACCATACAATGTTACATTGCCAAATTTTATGATAGACCCAATGTACAAACTCAAGTGTATCCAAACTCAAATTTGACATTGAGTGTGTTGCAACATTTTGCCTCAATAGGGATTACTGTACTACACTGACCTTCAGTTAAAAGTCTCTGTAATAGCTTCCCTGTTTCTCTGATAATGTTTTAATTATACTCACACATATATTTTGTTATGGTTACATATTTAACATATTTAAGTGGGTTATATTTTAAATCTTCTCGAAAAATCCATTTCCATATATACTATCATTGTCTTTTTGTTTCTCCCAGAGATTATTATTGCCTTCAGTTTTTACATTTTTTTTTCATCTTTCTTCTGTAACTTTAATCAGTAATTCATGTTGCTCACACAAGACTCATACAAGGTATTGGATCATTGAGCTAAGAGTTACAGAATACTTAGTGGTTAAGAAAATACTCATCTGAAACAGTACAGTGGGCTGAACTGGTAAATTCCATTGATGCTTACAAGTACATTATGTTTAAAAATTGTGAAGCAATATATGCAGAATGAGTGACATAAATCTACATTTCTGAGAGTTTTCATACTTTGTATAAGGATGCAGAGTATTGCGGACTGGATTATGTTCTCTTCAACTCTTACTGCTCAGTGTGACTGCATCTATAGACAGGACCATTAGGAAGAGATTGAGTTTGAGTGACATCATGCATATGTTCCCCAATCTGATAGGACTGGTGCCTCATGGGAAGAGGAAGACTTTCTGTCTCCATCTTCATGTCTCTCTTTCTTCAATCCACTGAAGATAGTGACAATGTGACTGATTTTATCTTAGAAGGAAGCCCCCAAAAGGAATGCATCACTTGACACATTCATCTTGGAGTTCTTGGTCTCCAGAACTACAAGAAAAAAAAGTTCTGTTTTAAGACAGATGATCTATGCAATTTTGTTGTGGCATCCTACGTTAACTAATACATAAAGTAGATGAGAACATTTTAAAGGCGTTTTAACTACCTTTAAAAACTGCAAGGAGCCAAAATTATGAACAGAGAAATCTATCCCTGGCTTGTAAACTGTGTCTAGGTGTCTTTTTGCCAAAAGTAGCATCATTTTCTTGAAACTATTAGAGTAAGATGAAGAGCTCAGTACTTTCTACAGCTATTCTACAAAACAGAAGATGATAGTGAATACATTAGAGATTTAAAGAATGTACTTATTTCTCTCTTCAGAACTCCTTTATACGCATGATCCTCTATCTGTGTCCCTGCCATGATTCCTGACTCACAACACTGTGTCATCTGATTTTCTAAATGAAAGAATAAATAGAGAAATAAATAAAAGGATAAATGTCATTTCACAGAATTACTGAACTAGAAGACAGATGTGAAAAACGATTGCTGGGGCACAAATGGATAAAGAATCAGAGTCCAAAATTTAGGATTTAAGATTAGATGTGGACTCATCACCTAATTACCTTGCTGAGTGAATTAGTACAAGTATTTTAATGTATCTGACTTCATCGTGATTCTTAATAATATAGGAACAATATCAGTTTCTTGTGTTAAAGTTATTTATTTTTTATTTTTATTTTTTGGGCGGAACCAGGGATTGAACTCAGGCCCTTGCACTTGCTAGGGAAGTGTTTATTCTATCGAACCATCTCCCCGGCCCTAAAATTATTGTAACGACAAACCACAGAGTGGCTTTGGGAATAGAGGTGAGAGAATAACACCAATTGACACCTTTTATTATTTGAATGTGTGTGAACTCACCAAATTTATATTTTGAAATTCTCACCATAAAGTAATGGATAGGAGGCCCAACATTTATGGATGACTGATTATAACGTTAAAGCCCTCATGAATGGGACCAGCATCTTTATAATACAGAATTTCCTTGCTCCTTCTTCCATGGGAGAACCCAGCCAGAAGCTGGCTACTTATGGTCAGAAAGCTCTGACTGGATGCTGACTCTGCTGAAGCCTGAACCTTGGACCTACTGGTCTCCATCACAGTGAAAAATAAGTTTCTATGGTTTATCATACTTTGTGATAGTTACACAAGTGGACTAACACAGCATTATAGCTCATCACTCAACACCCATAAAAATCTCAAAAAAGCGAAGAATTAAAGAGGAGTAGTGATTGTGCTGTACACAACTGTCTGGGTTACTTTTCAGTCATTGCTGGGACAAAATACCTGACACCCAAAAATGAAGGAAGGAAAGGTTTATTTAGGTCACAGTTTGTAGAGGTCTCATTCTCTACTTGACTGGCTCCCAGGCAGAGTGGCACATGGCAAAGGGCAGCAGTTCTCGGCAGCAGAGAACAGGGAAGAGCAAAGAGAAGGGCAGAGCTGCTGCTTCTAGCCAGTCTTGCTCCCCTCCTTATATTGTAGACAAACTGCCTTGAGAATAGGGATGTGGAACTCACACAATGTCCATGCCTTCCTCTTGCACAGGATGATGATGTTTACAAAGTAAGAATCTTGGCTCCCAATGAGTCACTTAATTAAACTTCTAAACTTCTCATGTTGACACAATGTATCAACCAGGACAACAATAAAAACAATAACAGAGGGCCAAGATATAATTTTCCATTTCCCTCTTACTCTTGGATTTCTAGCAGTCATCTTATGGATTCTTAGGGCTTGTGCCTAGATGTACACCCCTCATGTGATCACAGGTGAGAATTTTTAGAAGTGGCACGAAGGTGTCCCACTCTGTGCAGGTGCTGTCTGCCTGAATGACCAGTAATCTGGATACAATATAATTGGACAGAAAAATGCTGCTGCTGCTGCTGTTGCTGTTGCTCCTGCTGCTCCTGCTGCTGGTAGTTGATGGCTGCTTACTTTTTCCTCTCTCTTTTCTGCATTCTGTGTGCCCTGCTTTGCCATGGACTATTTCTGCTCTGTGATCACTCTCTGTTGTGTCTCCTTGTTTGGGAACAAACCAACAATAGACTAAAACCTCTACAAACTATGAGCTAAATAAACCTTTCCCCCCTGAACTGGTGGGTGTTGAATATTTTGGCTCAATAATGAGCAAAGATGTGATTGATTTTCAATGTAGGATTATAAACCTATTCGTGTCCCAGTTACTTCAAAATTTGCTTGTTCCCAGGCCAGAACCATGTATCAGTTGGCTTTCATAGCTGGGACCCCAAAACTGGCCTACACAATCTAAAGAAGAGTCAAGTTTTACTTATGGCTTTAGAGACTACAGTCTGTGGTCTCTGACTCCAAGGAAAGAACACCATGCAAAAAGGGAACGGTGGAGAAAATCTAATCATTCATGCTGGTCTGGAAGATGAGCTGAGAACAGCACCAGAGGAAGGCTCAAGGGACCCAAGAGACCGATGTAATCCCTAAGGTCACACCTTCACGCCCCACTCTTCACACAGAAGTGGGTTTCACTAATCACTTAGGCCAGAGATCCTCAACCCCTGAGCCACAGATTGCTCCTTATCCCAGCCCTAGAGCAACCTGGTTCCCCCATAAGTGGTGAGTGGTAGGGGAGCAAGCACAGGTTCATTTGCATCTATAGCCCCTCCTATGACTGATAGGTCCAGTGTCATACATGGCATGAGATTCTCCTAAGAGAATGAAGCATTGTACAACCTGCATGTGGGAGGGACCAAGTTTCGCACTCCCTAGGAGAACCTAACTCCTAAACACTGCCACCCCATCTGGGGAAATTTTTTCTTACATGAGAACAGTTCCTGGTGCCAAAGAAAGAAAATTGACAATCCAGCTGAATTGTCACAAACCCTAGTGAGAGAATTGTATAAAAAATGTCTCAGGCCTGTCCATGTTGTTTCCCCTCCTTTTTACTCTCCTTGATCTTCCACAGACTGCTTCTTCTCATCTCTCCATCTCTCCAAGCACATTAGTCAGGGTTTATTTCCTGCTAGAACGTGGCACAGGTGAGTGGAAGTGAACAAATGTAGTTACTTATCCCTCTACCCAGGACATACTGAGAATTTTTCATGTGGTGTTGCAGGTGCTTAAAATACATAAGGCAACAGAACATACCAAGATTGCAACCCTTATGGAGCTTGCATTCTAGTAAGGCTGTCACATAATTAACAAAGTGCACATAACTAATAGTCTTAAAAACATTCTAGCAATAGTAGATAGTAAACTGGAAAGAAAAGAATAATAAAAAAAGAATAATGTAGGAGAGGAAGCATTGTCACAAATGCTGGGGTCAGGCTGGCTGCAATAAGTAGTGTATTTAGGTTAGACCTCAAGGGACAAAGCTGAAATGCTTTACTTTACATACTTGATAAATGCTTTGAACTTTATACACTGCCTCAAAATGGAAGTATGAAGTCCTTTATGACTTACCTTAATTTTTTAAGCTGAAGCAAATTCAAAACAAATTCAGATATCCTCAGTGGGGTTTTATTTCCTAATTTTAGAGGAAACATAAGCATAACCATTTCCCGTGGGATATTTTCTATTCTTTAGAAACATGTCTTCCTACTTTGCTCATTGCCATGAAGCTAGAAATCACAATAAAACTTGTAGATTTATATATGACGTCAAAGGAAATGATGTGATTGCAAATGTGTTTTGAGAAAAAGCTTATAAATAACTACAAAATGAAATGCTTCTCTCAAACTATATAAGGGTCTTCACACATGAGTCACTTAAGAATTCATATGTAGGATTTTGAGGTCTATCTATGTCTGAGCACATAGCCAGTGGTGGAGATGTACTAAACAACTAAATAGATCTCACCTCCACCAGGTTGTGGAGAAAGTAAGTTCCAAATAATTTGTTCCAAAAGATGCAGAAGTGAGAGGAACCACTGCTCTGAAGATGAAGAGCATGGGAAGAGAAGAGGAGAAGCAACACTGAAAGGAAGACATGGCTCTGCCGTAAGACCCACCTTGAATTCAAGAAAGCTGTTACTATGGTTCTTTACTGAGAATATGCACACAGGGGTGAACATATATGTGTGTTTTAAAAGATGCATCAGTAGCAATTTACCATAAAATGGGTAAAACAAGAAAATGTCTTATCTCGTGGTTTTTGAAGTTTTGAGGATTAATTTGCCAGTGATGTCCCACTGCATCTCTCTGTGGAGCTGGTTTTCTCGTGCCTGTCCTGTCCCCTTGTAGCCCTCCCCAGCCCTTGGCATCTTTGCTTATGGCCGTACTACTCTATTCTCTGCCTCTGCCTTGTACCTTTCCTTAATGAACCTGTTTTCTCTTTTACAGTTGTGTTTATTTTAAAGACACTTGCCATTTTATTTTGGGTGTATAAGAATAATACCTAGGATGAGTGCCTCACCTTAAGATTCCTCATTTAACTTCATCTTTAATGACTCAGTTCTCCAAATAATTTATGCCTGTCAATTCATGAATTTTGGGACTAGCACATGAATATATGTTGGGGCAAGTACAATTATTGGTATTATTAAGGGTTTGATTTTTATTTTCATGATCATATTTTTATTTGATGTCCCATAGTTTAAAATCTTTGTCATCATTTCTGATTATGGCCCACTAATGCATGGAGTGAAAACAATACAGAGGATAAGAATATTCCAAAAACAATACAGAGGATAAGAATACTATTTTATAAACTGCATCATGAGCCATGTGAAACTACTGACCAAACATGAGTAATTGCTTAATTTTGATAAAAGCAGAAACATATTTGCAATCGCTTTTTCTCACTGCTGCCATGAATCCCATTAATTTCTAAGAAAATCCTGTGTTTCTATTTAAAACCAAATGTTAAAGAAAATATCAGTAGGAAGTAAAAGGTCAGAGCAATGCATCTTTCTTTTGGTCAAAAGACAAACAAAATAAATAAATAACTAAATAAAAAACAGGAAAAAGACCACAAAAATCCCACACCTGAAGCCTCAATAGAAGAAAATAGGAATGAAAAAAACCCCATGATTTTAGTAGAAAAAAGAAATGTATGCAGAACGACAGGATTAAAGAAAGAATGTCACGGAGAAGGGACAAAGGAAAGGCACAATTGGGAGGTGAACACGTGACGTTGGGGCCATGCTGCCGCTGCTTTCCTGTGTTCATGGATCTTGCCTGTATCCTGGAGAGAGCGCTGGATGCCGGCAGACGGTCTGGCCGCTCTCCCTGCAGAGCCCCTCCTTGCTCCAGGACCATCATGTATGATGCGTCAGCGGCAAATAAAAGTAGCCATTTCTGAGAATCCAGGAGAACCTTCGACAGCTTCTACTGATGGTCAGCTGCACTACTGTGCAGATAATTTTCTTTCTTTTTTCAAAATTTTGTTTTATTTTATGTATTTAGTACAGAGCCTACAGGGTCTCACTACCTAAATCTGACTCGTAGTGATTCTCCTGTTTTCACCCTCCCAGGCGCTGGGATTACAGGTGCGCACCGGCATGCCCAGTCTCAGGTGCCGGCTCAGGGAGCCTTGGGGGCGGAGCCGGCACAGCAGGCCGGAGATGGAACCACTGCCGCTGCGCTCTGCCTAAGCAGGCACTTAAGAGCTGATCGTCTTACCTGTTAAGACTTCCCTTTCAGCACTACATTGAGACCTCTTTTCCTCGCTAAGGAGGCAATCATATATATTTGACTGAGTTGCTTTTTCCTGAGTGATCTGTGGGGATGCACCTTGTCTCTCTTTTCTTTCCCCTGTGTAGGGTTAAAGAACTTTTCTGTTTGTACTATAAAACTAGACACATGCCCTTTTGTTCTCTTTCTGAACAATAAATACATCAATTCAATAGCAAATTCAAAACAAAACCAAAAGCAATATCTTGATTTAAAAATCATTACTTATTCTTGCTGTTCTTTAACTTATTTCAAAATGGGTAGAAAATTCTGTGGCTGAAAATGCACTATCCCAAAGGGTTGTTGGGCAACTTTAATAAAAGCACTCTTGGGTCCATCAGCTTTTACATAATTGAGAAGAAAAACTTCGCTTCTGTCCCAGCCAGCTTTTATGGAATGACTCAACAATATTATCACAAAATGAACAGCTTAAATTTATATGGCCAAAGCCATAGCATCCCACTTCTTTGCCTATATTCAATAAAGGTTCAAAAGACAAATGGAAAGATCATTGCCTACTTTCATTCTCACCTGAAATTGTTTGCTGGTTGTACCATCAGTCGATATGGCAGGAAGGAGTCCCAGGGAAGACTGAAACCAATTCGTTGTGAGGCCGCTACATCAGAAAAAAAAAAAAAAAAATCAAGCAACTCTATAAATAGTTCCTCGCTTTAAATTCTATTTTTCCAATTTATATGTTATGTATGATTGTCAGTATTTCACTTGGCACTGGCTGCTAGGGTGAGAGGAATGTGACACTCTAAGATATTCAGTAACATCTCTGTGGACAGAGAAAGCTACTGAAACTTGATACTGCATTCATAGGAGAAATGTTTCTTTAGGGAGTTAGGGATAAAGCATGTGTCAAGATGCTATGACCTTTGGAAGAAAAACCCACCCTCCACATTCAAGGTTGTGTTTTCTTGGGCTTGGAGTTATTTGTTGATCTATTTAAAATATTTAGCTGTTTTGTTAGGTAGTAAGAGTATTACAGCCCTGATCTCTGCTGTGATTTAGGAAGGAAGAAAGAAGTAGCAATCTGTTTACAGTATGTATTAACTAAATGTATTCATTTGCATAATACCTCTTTAGGGATGGACTGTATTATTCAGAAATTTCTATATGTGGAGCTGCAGGAATATTTTAAGCTTCAGTGACACTGAGGACTTAAGTTAAAGTCTATTAGATTAGCACAACAACATTTCCTGATTAAAAATTCCCATTAGTGCTGAGATAACTTCTGAAAAACACTGCTCACCTTATGGTGCCAGCAATGGGGGGAGAATAAATATTCTTGTTTGTAAGTAAATTGCATATGGAAAGGGCTGAGGTTGTTTTGAAAGGTATAAAAGTAACCCTCTGGGACGTTAGAGAAATTTAAATGTTCTAGAGGGAAAACATGTCACCAAAAGATTACATTTCATTTGTCAAATATTTCCTGCTCTTCTTAAGAAACACATAGGCACGACCTGTGATGTTTACTGTTCTTCCTGAGAGGACTCACTCTTGAGCCAATGCCTCTCTTTCCATCTGGCAACTTGGTTTCTTGCTAAGTAATGACCCATGCCACTTCCAAAGGGAAGCGCAAGAGCTGCCAGTGATGTTTTGTTTGCTTGTTTGTTCTTAAGATCTCTCTGTCTGCAGGATGGTTAAGATCAAGATAAAGCAAGACCCATGCAACAAGAGTTGTAGCTATTGGATCTGATAAAGTCAATCAAATCCCTTCAGGATTTATGCTGAGATCTTGTACCTCAGATTGTAGATCCTTTGTCAGTGTCAGCCATGTG
>NDGN011521244.1:1909-20879 GCA_002564285.1 Tympanoctomys barrerae | reverse complement strand
TATCTAGAGGCTTTATAAGTAGAAGTGATATTATGATAGAGAACAAGGTGGCCACTCTTAATACTTCAATTAAATAATGATTGTAAAATACTTGATGTTTGTTCCAAGCTTTTTGCATATAAAGGAGCTTTTTGAACAATGAACTTTTCATTTTGCTGTACAACCTTTAAAATGCATGCTATTCAAGCATATTCTAGACTAGGGCTGGCCAAATAGTAGATTGAAGCACCAGATAGCAGGGGCAGGGGCTAGGGGTTCAATTCCCAGCATACCATGCCGGCCCCACCCCCAGGGTGTGCTGAAACAGCAACTGAGACTAGGCATGGTGATGCACGCCTATAATCCCAGCCCTTGGTATGCTGAACACAGGAGGACCATTATGAGTCTGATCTAGGTAGTGAGACCCTGTAGACCCTGTCTTAAATTACTACAAAAAAGAAAAAAAAATGACAATGGTTTAAACCTTCTATAGAGAACACTAATTTTATGTGTATTATGTCTTACAATGTACAATCTTTGAGTAAATGCAATTTATTTAGGAAACCTTATTTCCTATACTGTATGTTATACTGTAGAATCTGCAAATCCCCTTAGCCTCGGAAACATTCTAAGGATGCTTATGGTAATAACACATTGTACTGGTGTTTCATAAATTCCCTTTACTATGAAATCATGTTACACAGAATGTTTGGAATGGTATTTAAGGAAATCACATTTCAAGGACACTACCAGGCAATCCCCCTCGAATGCGCTTGACTTAAAGTTTCTTTGTAATTAATTTGTGCTTCCAGAATCTTTTGGTGGAGTCAGTGGCATCTCTGGTTTTCTTCTAAATTTGGAAAAGCTGATATGTCTTTTAAGTTTAGCAGAGCAGACTTCTTACTCAGAGTTTAGCTCATTATAAAGTAGATGTCAGGTGGCTCTTGCTAAAGCTCAATAGTTCTCATCATTTAAGGAAGGAAAAATCGGTATGAACAGAGCAATATACCATAAAGCAGAGTAGAGTGAAAGACCATCTTTCAGATCCTGAAAGGAGCCTGCAGAGGCTATCAAAGATTCTTGAGAACTATTGTGGGAAACTCATAGAGAAAAAAGGCTCACAACTTTTATTTTCAGATTTCTCCTTTTAAATAGGAACTCTGTCTTCAGCTAGTGACTGTTTATTGAGCATTTTAATCCACATATTTCCCATGATCTACCCAGAAGTGAGCAGGAAAAGCTGTACTATACACTTGCCACTAATGAAATGGATCCACGTGAAACACAATCCCTGCCTAAAGTAACTGGTGGTATTAAGGATGCAGTCTAAAGAAAACAGTGTGTTTTCTTTTCTCTAGTTCTTATTAATGAGAAGTTACCACCATCCTTGTCCCTGTTAGTACTAAGTTTTCTGAGCTGTAGCCAAACTCAGTATTTCTAACAGAGGTGACAGGCCATGAAAAATTAGAAGAAAGGGTGAAATTTCCATGTCATAATGTCTAAGTGATAGAGTACTAAGAATACTATGTATTGACAAATCTACTGGGTATCAAGGCAACCTAGGACATAGTCGATGTGTCATTCTCAGATGACAGGAATATGTAATGACTGGCAGCATGGGAGATTTCTTCTGCTACAAGTAAAATATGCCTTAAATTTGGACATTGATTTTTATTTTCTCTCTCTGTAACTGACAACAGCTGTTTGTTTTCCTGAATCTTGGCCTACTTGATATTAACCTATTTCCTCAACCTTCTAATATTAATAAGGAGTGAAAAAATTAAACTGGATTACATGTTATCCAGTTCCAAAAATAAACACACTACTACAAATTCCCAAGTTAACATTCAGATAACTCTTCATAGATATACTTACCTCTGACCAATTCTCTGAAATATTGATGAATGTGCAGACACAGTGTCATCACATCAAACCCAGACTTTCAAACCTGGAACTATTACCAGAGTCCTCTAACACCAGCCCCACTTTGAGGGTCCCAACGGTTTCAGTCTGGTTATCCCCAAACAGCAAACAGCAAAGATAATAGTGAGTTGAGAAACAATTGTGACCAGTATAGCTACTTTGAGAAGACAAGGAGAAGCAGCCTTTGAAGACACGGAAAAGAGCTTTAGATGTAAACACTGAGGAATTAGGGCCACGGCCAAGAGGTATCCTTCGCAGTTATGGTGTCTATCAGTTTTGTTCTTGATCATGTTCTCAGTTCTAATAAGATGATCCCAGGTGAGTCCTTATTGCATGATGGTGTAATCCAGTTACCATTAGATTATTGCTTCTTCTTAGGAAGAAAAGCCTCATTTCCTGTGAGGAGATAATTGGTTCCACTTAGGAGGGTGATCTACTAACACAGTGATCTGTGCATGAGGTTCTTTTCTTTCTGGAGGTAATTTCAGGTTTAGGGAAGTGATTGAAGACTTCTGGATATTATTCAAAGAGGTTTGAAAAATGTAGCTGTGAAAATTGACAGTTGAATATCCATGCATATCTGAAAAATACATAAGTCATACTTATTTTGATGTTCTAATTCTGGAAATAGGATCAGGTTGGCTAGGTAAATTTAAGGTTAATGACTTTTTCTACCCAAGTTTTTATTCAGGAGTGCCTTACACTAACATGTCTACGTGCAGACAATAGGGGAATCTGACCTCAAGCTCCAGATAGTAAATGGGAGAACTACAAATGAAGCTAGAGATGGCAACATCTATCCTGCTTTTATGTACCTATCAAGTATCTACTGGCCAAATGAAGAGTCAGTGGTTTGGGGATAGGCAGCCTCTAAGTCCCTATTACAAAACTTTCTCCTAAAACTACCTCCTGTTTCCAAGAATGCAGTATCCCACAGTGCTATGATGACACATCTGTGCTTCCAGATTCCTCTGCTGAACAGATTGGATCACCTCTACGAATGTCCAACCTTTCCTCATCTCTTGCTTCCTGCTATTTCCTGCTATTCTTTGAGGTTTAGATTAGCCCCATTCTGTGGATATTCCCTACGGCTTTCTCTCTCAGGTGCCCTTAATGCACTTTTCTGTCTGGAGCACTGTCTGTACCTCCTCCACACATCTACACCCTAACCAAGCACCAGGTCATTGGCCTTAATCCACATCAACCCAGAATTTTTCTGAAGTGTTACTTACTTCGTATTCATTACCATAAACATTTGTATCTGATTTCCTATTATCTTATTACTTTTCTGTGCATCTATTATACAGATTACCTATATAATCTGGTTGTTCTCTCCTAAAGAAATTTTTATTGAGATCTCAGTAAGTAACACAGGCCATCTAAAAGGTGTTTTATGAATATTTAAAAGTGGCTAACAGCAACTAAACAGCATCTCACCTGTTCTGCCCTTTGCCCTTTGGTTGTTTTGAGTTTTGTTTCATTGTTGTTATGGTTTTTACACCTTGATTTTACTGTTCTCATTGCCAAGGGTAAAAGAAGACTCAGAGGTGAGGGTTTTTTGTTTTGTTTTGTTTTGCTTTGCTTTGCTTTGCTTTATTTTTCTTTTATTCAAGAATAACCAAATATGAGATCTAACCCAAAGTCCTTGATCCCGTCCCTTTGTTCCTTCTTCTCTTGAAGCAACTTCATTGGAATAATTCTCATACTATAAATTTCATTCTTTTAAAAGCCACAATGCAGAATTGTGTAATCATCACTACAGTCTGATTTCAGCAGGCTTTGGGTGTATGTTAATGGTCACCACCTTCTCCAGCCCTCAGCCTTAGAGAACCACTAGATTCCTTTCAGAATCTGCAGATTAGCATATTACAGATATTTCCTTTCATTTGGATAACTGATTTGCTTCTTTAATGTATTGAAATACTCTCAAAATCCATCCATTTGTAGCAAGTCAGTTCTTCATTATTTTGATTGCTAAATAACCTTCTATTCCATGGATAAAACACATTTTTATTCATTCTTCAAATGATGAACATTGGATACATTTCATTGATGGATGTTAGGAAAAGCACTCTTACAAATATCCTATTACAAGTATTTGTATGAAGATATATTTTTGTTTCCTCTGGCTAGTCACCCAAGAGTAGACTTGCTGAGCCTTATGATAATTCTGTCTCACCTTGTGAGGCATTGCCAAAGCTGCTGAAACCTGTAGCATCATTTAAATTCTCACCACTAGTGGATAAATATTCCAATTTCTCTACGTTGTTGCCAATTCTTATTGTATTCTATTAATGGTTTTTTATTACACTTGTTCTAGTAGGTGTGAAGTTGTATCTATCTCATTGAGGGTTGGATTTGTATTTCTCTAGTGGTTAAAGGTGCTGCCATCTTTTCCACACTTATCTTAAAACTACCTTAATTTGACTTCCTTACTGATGGTATACTTTCATGTTTTGTTTTTTTTAAAGGTTACTTATTTATTTACTTATTTATTTATTTGGTACAGGGTTTCGCCACCAAGCCTCAGCACTGGGATTACAGGTGTGTGCCACCATGCCCAGTTTCAATGGCCAGCACTGTGCGCCCAGGGTTTTGGGACCTGAGTCGCATGCAGTACTGGGATCGAATTCAGTCCCTAAGCTTGCCAGGCAGGTGCTTAGACCACGGAGCTATTTTCCCAGTCCTATATTGTCAACTGAATGCCTTAAAATGAATACATACCCCACGCCACAAAAAAATATGTCTTGGATTGCTTTACAAAGGGATATTTAAAAACAGCTACCTTCATGTATCTTATTATTTATAATGTTCAATTAGACAACTTTGACTAAACTATAGATCAAACCAGTCCAAACTACCCTCGCAAACTGGGACACACCTAAACTCAAAGTTTCTTCATATATATACCGTAGACTACTTAGAATTCCTTTTTGTTTGTTTGTTTGTTTGTTTTTTATCTACCTTTGATATATAACTAAAATTTGTTGCTTTATTCTGAGCTGTGAGTATTGGTATATTTCACTTCCAAGCATATATTCAATGTTGCTAATAGGAACAAGCAATAATTTAGGTTTGGGACTTGTCAGGTTGAGAAGACAGATCTCAAACTCATTTAGTTCTATCAGCAGCAAATTTCCAAAGTATGACATGTCATAAAATTTAAACCTGGAATAGACTGGCTACTTCTGAATAACCACACACAAAATTATTTTGTAGACATAAAAAGAAAGCACTTAAAAGCCCTCAAAGATTCTCCATTGTGAGCAACTTATTACAGACTTATTACTTTGAGCATGGCTGAGCTCTCCCATTGTATCTATAATATTTGATTTCTACTTGAACTTAGACAGCAAAATGAGTTTGTAGAATGTCTCTGAGGTAAATTTAGTCAGAAACAAGAATAATAGTAAGCACTGTCCCTAGCTTGCTTTCAAAGGGATTATTTTTCTCAGTGGGGCGTACTCTAAAGAATCGTGATTTTTACTGATTAGTCAAAATTTTAGCACTCCAAATTAAACTGATGTCTAATTTACACATACTTATGTAAATAGATCATGTGATAAATCTGCTGAGTTTAAATGAGTCTCACACAGATCTGGGTAGATAGAAAAACAAGCTCTTTCACAAATAATAAAATTTAAAATTTAAATAATTATCATTATATTAGTTAAAATAAAGAAATGTTTTTCTCCCTGATAACCGTGGAAAATATTAAGCTATAAAATGCTCAATAAGCTCTTCTCAAGAATGTGTGTTATCAGGATTTTCCGGCTCTCCATTTTCTCATTTGCAATGCTACTATTCTCACTCTTCCCTTCTTCCTTCCTTTGTTATTTAGCTTTTTAAAACGTGACAAGATTCCTATATCTGTCCTACTGCCAAACTCCCCTAAGTTTAAAATAGCAGTGTTTTTACAGGGGGATCGTGTTCTGTCATCTGGATTTCAGGAAACCTTCCTTACATTCTGTCCTCTCAGTCATGGTGATGACAACCTGTGCCGCGTGAAGGCCCACAGGCACTGCCAGAGTGTCAGCTGGGAGCAGAGGCCTGCCCTGCCTGTAGGGAGATGCCAGGAGCGAGGATGGATGAGTGGAGGGAAAGCAGGAAACAGAGCCTGGCTGTGGGAGAAAGAAATTGCTCTGCTACAGGATGAAGTCTCTAGGTCATTTACGCTAGGACTGTGTTCCTAGAGGATACAGTGTAGTCCATTAGGGAACAAATGGAAAGGCACTTCAGGGCCTTCTTGCTCAAGTCTTGAGTTTGCATCAAAAATATCTGATTTCTCTTAATCCTACTAGAATTGTATATGTGTATTCATCAGTTCATATTTATTTGTATAAGTGCATATGGTTTAATATTTAGTTTGCTTGGCCAATATGATAAAATAGTCATTTAGGTCATTCAACATTATAAAATAAAATCTATGCTTTCCATAATGATTCAAGATCTTAATATTGACCATTGTATTACAACAATAAACATATTAATTATTCTTGCTTTTGACAAATTGGAAGAAGTTTATGCTAGCAGTGTGAATTTACTAGCAATTTCTAGAAACTGTTCTTATCTTTGCACACAAATCTATTATGCTATTCAGGCTTGGACACTAGTGAGAGAGACAAATAGTTCTACAAATAGTAATAAACAACCTAATTTTAGCAAGACAGGATAGTAAAAGAGATGGAAACAAAATTCCTAGAGTATTTATTTACTATTTAACATGGATGCAAATTAACAATTGTACAATCATTAGTCTCAAATTAATGGTACTCATTCCTTTTTGGCTCCAAGAATGCTTTTGTCTAAGCCTTTTAGGAGATTTGAGAGCTTTTTTTAAGTTCCCATAGATGCTTTGAAGATGTTAGTCTGAACATTTTGACTAAAATAAATGACTTCAAAATTTTGAGATTCTTTTTTATTTAGAGAAAGAGCAAAATGCTCAATATTTTTCATATAAGAACAAAGCATTTAAAATAATCCAAAAACTTAGTTATATATGATTAGTCCAATGATCCCAATCCTAGACTCTAGACAAGTCTTAAAATTAAAATGAATGTTTTAGAGATTTGGTAAAAGAGATGACTATGAGCCTGCTTCTCAGGATTTAGATACTCGGGGATTTGCCCTAAAGTGATTAGAATATAAAATATTGAAATAAAATACCCATTTGTTATAATTTTATCTTTGAGATAATGATATAGAAATATAATTATTACTCCAAATAATATATGGTGCATTAGTGCCATTTATTAACCTTTAAGAATTATGTCTTAGGACTTCAGCTCATGCAGATTTGAACTCTGTAGACTTTTCCAGAAAGGTTATCCCTTGGATTTTAGCATATTACTCAGGCTTTCTTATAATTTCCATATATTATCTTGAAAATTATCTTCAGAATTTGAGCCTAATGAATACCAGCAATTTTTTACATTGCTTACTATGTGCTAAGTAATGTTAAAAATGCATTAAATTCGCTTATTTCTCACAATATCTTATGAAGTTAATATTATTACGCATTTTTTGTGGAAGAAAGTGAGGTATAAAAATGCTATTAACTAGTATAATGGAATATAGCAGTTATGTATCAGAACTCATTGCTTAATCAGGCTCTTTGGCACTAGATATTTTGCTATTCTAAGAAAAAACATTAAACTTACATGTTGCCTGTATATTGAACTAAAGTGTTTCACTTTGTGTTTATGAGCACTCCCTTGTCAACAACCTAAAAAGCCCTACTGAATGGATTTTTTTAAGCAATCACCCTTCATGGATAAGGGTGAGATGTTCAAAGGTGATTTTTAATTATATCAGTAACAGGTAACAGAAGCCATATGTGGTAGCTGTCTATTACTATATTAAACATTATCATAACACTCAGTAGCTTAAAGTAGCAGACAGGTATTGTCTCCCAGTGTTTCAGAGTCTGGAATTCTGGCACAGCTCACCTAGGTGTCCCTAGCTTGAAATCTCCCTTCAGCTATCATCAGTGTGTCAACTAGAACTCTGGTTTCACTGCCAGGCTTGACCTGGGAGAGTCTACCTCAAAGCTAACACACTCAGCACTGGATAGGTCTAGGTACCCTGCCCAGTGGCCAGAAATATTTTGTTCTTTGCTACGTAGATCTCCCTTCAGGGCAGCTCCTAATGGCAGTTGACTTCCTTAGCACAAGCCAGTGCGAACAGACAACTTGAGACAGAACCCACAGTCTTTTTTGTAACCATCACTTTGACTGCATTTTGTTCACTAGAAGCAGGTCAGTAGGTCCAGCTGAGAGTCTAGCAAGGGAATCACACCAAATATAATTATCCAAGTGACAGTACTCATTGGCCACCAGCTTTGTGGCTGCCTACCAACCCAAGTCTCCCTTTGCCAGCCTAAATTGGTATCATTGGAAATAGTAAAGGATCACTGAATCTATTATTTCTTTGCCTGTTTCTATTAATAGTGGGCATGTAGCTTTTTTATTAGAATAATTTTTTTCAGAAGTACTACTGTATACCGTCCATCAGGTTCACACTAATTTCTTTCAGTTTGCTGTGTGGCAATAAAATGTTTTAATCAGCTCTGTTCTGTTTAAGAATAACTAGTAAACAGTATTTTGGCAGAAATGACCACTTAGCTGGTTTAAACATGTTGTTAATTCAGGCAGGCAATTGATTTGACTTTTTTGAATTCCTTGTAGTACATGTTTATTGGCTGATTTATTCAGATAGTGCACTTATTCAGCTTTATGTTAAAACATTCTGAAAAATAGGACAGTATTTCTTGGCTGATGTCCTAGATCAAAATAACGGGGCATAAGGTCATGTTTCACATAGTGTGTTAGCCAACAGGAAAACATCTGTACCACACAACCTTGTGTCACCTCTTTTATGTACCTGCATTCTGTGACATTTGCACAGTGAAATAACCTCAGAATGCATTTTTCAGAAGGTAACCTGTTGTTAAGTCACACATGAGTATGCAAGATTGATGAAGTATTTGAGGAATATAGCACATCACGATTATATTGAATGTAATTTTATGTTTAACGAGTGGCCATTATCATCAAAGAATACTGTTTTTCTTTCTTTTGTTCTTTTTTTTTTGAGACAGGCCTCACTGTGCACTTTATGCTGGCCTCAAACTCACATGGAACCTCAGCCTCATGGTTGCTGGGCTAACAGGTGTACACCACCAAACCTGGCTAAAGACAATGTTCTTTGTAAGAAACTGTCAGTCGCTCATCATTTCTCAGAATGTCCTTCCTAACGCATGTGCATCTTTGTCCTAGTCAGAACTACAAAATTGACCTGATTTGTCAGAGCAATTAATACTGGATTTGTTTATGATATATTTATACATATTTTATAGATTTTATTTTTTCATAGAAGTTATTAATGCACTGGCTCACTTATTCCTTCTGTGTATGTTCATTAAGTGCTTACTCTGGGCCAAATACAATTAGAAGCTAAATACTTCTGTATATTTTTCCAAATATATTGTGCTTAGTAACTTGCACTGATCTGAGGAGCTTCAAATAATTGTTACCTTTGATATTTTTTCAGAAAAGCTGATATCTTTAGAAAGCATTTAAATATAATCAACAGTGATCATAAGATTCCCCCATCTTCATATGGAGATAATAAAAGGCTCAACACAGATAGAGAAATATAAATTAACCTGGTGAGATAAGAAACACAAATATTGATTGGATACAAACCTTGATTATAAGTCAGTGGAAAAGTAGAAAAGGGGGATAATAATCTATTACTAAGAGGAAATAATTTAGTGTAATTATTGCTGTATTTTTAAGAGCAGCAAGATCAGCCACATGCAGACAAATTGTACAGAGTTGTGAATTAAACCCAGAGATGTGGTGGTTATATTTAAGATATCACAACCTCATTTGGTCCCACAGAGGCCAAAGTATGTGCTCTTTTGAATTGTTATTATCCAATTATTTTTTTGGTGAGAAAATGAATTATGCATGAGCCTCAGAATTCTCTTGGTTGGTGGAGCTGACTCTTGTGCCACTACCATTGGCAGTTAACACAGTTCTCTGTGTGTCTTCATGAGAAATCTGACCTCATTTCATCAGGAATGGATGAAGACAGTATATATGTTTGTATTGTATGGTATGGTATGGTATGGTATTGTATTGTATTGTATTGTATTGTATTGTATTGTATTGTATTTTGTGAGGTCAGCCAAATGAAACTTGATTGGTAGGATTAATTAATTATGGTTAGAATTTAGAGGACAAATGTCGCTAAACTGTTTGAAAGAGTTAGTAAACACAATATACAATATAAATTGTTTGAAAATACATTATTTAATAGTCTGTAGGTCAAGAAAATTATTTGGTGCTGAGTTCTACCTTAAAATTAAACATTAAATTTCTTATTACTATGTGAGAGCTACTTTTAGATAAATTTTATGTTTGTTTCATTACACTGGGTTTCCATGCCATAGGAAATATTGGTCTTCTATGTATTATATCTTTTATACCATACTGTATCTCCTTGGTTATCTTTCTGCTACTTGTTTTTGACTGTGGTTACTTCAATATAAATCTCTTTTTAAAGTCAGCAGCACTTCAGGGCTCACTCTACTTGTCCACATAGGTTAGCTCAGTGGAGTCCACACATCACACATGTGGCTGTGTGCATCTCTGAGGCATGAATGTGGGAACTGCACAGCCACAGAAAGGCAGCTCCCTTCCATGGGTAGCACTGTGCAGCAAGAGAAATCAATAGGGCCCCAGGCAAGCCTGAGGAAAGGAGTTAATTAAGGGATGTGGCAAAGAGAGGCATCATTGACAAGCAGCAAGATAAATTTGAAAGGATGTTGTTCTAATGTATTTAAGACAAAACGGAGGATAGGGAAAACCAGAAAAATAATGGCTTGCTTTATCAAAGACACTATCATATTTTAATTTTTAAAATAAATTAAAGACATGTACGTTTATATTTTTAAGTTGCAATCCTTTTATAATCCAGAGAGGAAAAATGTGTGAAAGGACTGGTATCGATTCTACAGAAGAACTGTAACATGTTATATCAATCATGTATTGTGTGCAAGGGCTAAATTTCAGTAGCTGTTATTGTTCCGATTTCATCGAGCATCACACAGTCAAGTTATAATTCACCCTCTTACAGTCCTCTTTATATCCTGTTGGAAACAAACTCACTGTGGTAGACAGTGTTATTTTTATAAAGACTTTAACTGGTATTGATTGCAGTGTGTTGTCATTACATGTGATTCTAGGTAGGAAGTCGGTGTGCAGAACTCTCAGGATACCACCGAATTTGCCTCCCTGTTCTTTGTCACACAGCGCATCTCTCCAGTTTGGATAGAAATTATGTGTTGGAGAACTGAGAGGTCCAAAAGTGTTACTGAGGACTGCTGTTCCTGATATGTCTGTAATCTCTAACTGAAGACTGAAAAACAGCCATTGCTCTAACTGTAGCAAAGAATATGCACCATCTACAGCTACCTTCAAACCTAGTAATAATTTTAAATAAGTTTATTGGATATATATATAGAGATAGATAGATAGATAGATAGATAGATAGATAGATAGATAGATAGACAGACAGATAGACAGACAGATAGACAGAAACATAGATAGATCGTAGTCACCATAGGGAATTTGGAGCTATACAGGGCATCTTTTCATATCTCCTTTTTCCCCTATTCCCCCCTTCAATCCATCTTTCCCTACTTATTTACAAAGCTTTGTTTACATTTTATCCTTTTATCTTCTTTTTATTTTCCCTTCCTTCCAACAAACTATACACCAATATGTTGTTGATGAAGAACAGAATTATTTTATTCTACACCAAATTCATTAAAGAAGTTACATGGGAAAAACAAATTGTGTGCATGCATTTGTCCTTTTTCAGGACGTACTCTCTGCACTGAGAGGGCCAGGCAGAGTAACATCAAGGAGTTCTTGTAGACTGAGTCTGGATCTTTTCTTTGCCAGTCTATTTCATTGAGTGTTGCCTCATTGCTAGCATGAGAGCAGCACACCTGAGTACTTGTTACCAGAGCTGCTTCTTTGGTTTTTCTTCCCCTCTATTTCCTTCAGTGTCTGAGATGGCTATGATCATCTAAATATTGTCTTGTCCTATGATAGGATATTGGCACTTGCTCCTGTAGCATGAAACACCTTTCTCCACCTTTCTTGCAGATGTTCACCTTTGCCTCATCATTCAGATCTCACATAACAGGAATATCTCTTTTTCATAAAGGCCCTTCCCCATCTTCTGGCTGTACCAGCTTCTCCCATAACCCTACCCCATTACTCCATCACATTAACTCAGTTTATCCTTCTTACACCACTTACCAGTAGTTGAAATCATCATCTGTGTCATTGTATTTGCCTCCCTTCACTGAAATGTGTGTTCCTTGGGAAAAAAGAGCTTGTCTTGGTAACCTGTATGTTCATTAAAGTAAAATGAACAAAATCGCTTGTAAGAATTAAATTATATCTGTCTTCATAGAGTATAGTTTATAACTACAGTAGGATTTCTTGGATATAGTTGTATGAATACCTTCATTTTCTTTTTTTAAAGTTTTTTATTTTACTTTTAGCGTGTGTGTGTGTGTGTGTGTGTGTGTGTGTGTGTGTGTGTGTGTTTAGGGTCTCACTACGCATCTCGGCCTTGTAGTGAGTCTCCTGATTTCTGCCTCCCTAATGTTGGGATGGCAGGTGTGCACCACCATGCCCAGACTCCATTGCCAGCTCAGCATGCCTGGGGGCAGGACTGGCGTGTCATGCTGTACCAGGAATAGAGCCCTGGCCCCTGTGCTTATCTAAGCAAGTGCTTAGTCCAATGAGCTATATCACCAGCCCTATGTACCTTAACATTCTGTAGGAACACAAAACAAATTGTTGCTTAACAGAGGAATTCAGAGGGAGGGGAAGATGAAAGGAGCTTTAGGGAGAATGTAACACTTGAACTGATGCTAAAGAAGGAGTGGATATTCTAACAAAAAATAAAGGCTTCACAAGTATGAGAGAATGATCAACACAAACCAGACAAGAATGTTCAATAGCGACTATGGGCAAGTATGGAACACACATAGGGCTGCTAGCGAATAAAGGAAGAGAAAGGACTGGAGAGTAGCTTGGTTTCTTTGATGGAGAGGCTTCAAAGCCAAGGAAATGATTCAGTATTTGTCCCTAAGGAAAGCTGTCACTGCAGATTCTATGGAAAATTAGGTGGATGTACATCTAAATTACTTCGGGTTTTCAGAAGCATATTATTCTCAGTACAATTGGAAGAAATTCATTTGTAAAGTCTATTTAAATTCTTATACATATTTTAGATGGCTTACTTTCTAATTTTATTCAGAAATTAAATGCATTGCCATTTGCTTTAAAAATAAATTAGGCTCTTCTAGGTCAAAGTGTGATCTTTGTCCTGCAGCATAAGCAGCAGGCTCACCTGGGATCTCGCCGGCAGTGAGCTCTCAGGCACAGTTTAGACCATCTGAATCTAGCTCTGCAGGCAGCAAGATTCCTAAGTGATCCCTGTGCCTTGCTCATGTGTGAAACACTGAGCCATACACCACTGCATCTTAGGTAAGGGTAAAAACACAATTCCTAAAGCTTTCTACCTATAAAATTCATTTGCATTCAAAATTTTAAATTGCCAATCTTTACAAATACAAATAATTAGTATTTTGTGCTTCAAGTGCTAGCTTAGGATACCAAGCAAAGCACAAAATAGAGAAAAGATTTTAATTTATAAAACAGTGGAATTAGCTGAGAATTCAACTCCCATAGTTGATAAAATATGCATTTCAAAATTATTAGGGATGAATAGAAGCACATATTTAGTCATCAGCTGGTTTCCGAGCTTAGGGTATTACTATAGTGCCACTCCTTGAGAAGGCAAGTGTTATTTTTCAGTGTAGTTAGATAAGCTTTGAATTTGTTTTATTCTCTTAGTCATTGCAGGTACTACAAATTATATTATTTTCTTTGGAAGATTCAGTCAACTCTTACGATTTTTCCCAGCTCTGAATTCTATGCTCTAACTAAATATGTCACAGAGGAAGAGATCTCTTTAATTTTAGAATGGTAGTTGTCATGGTTGGGGGTGTTGCAAGGGGAACAATAAAACACAGGACACGTGTTTTATAAGATTATTTATAATACTCACCCAAAAAAACATATACAAAAAGAAAATGCAAGAAATCTGTCCAGGGGCCAGGGTGATGGCTCAGTAAAATAAGCACTTCCTTGGCAAGTGCAAGGGTCTGAGTTCAAACCCTGGTTCAGGAAAAAAAAAATCTGTCCATACACTAAAGACAAAGAATCACCTGTCATCCTGGATCCCATGGTAATGTCCTGCATGAGTCCAGGTAAAGACCTAGAGCTCATAACAATGCCTCTTACAAGTCCAACTAGAGGCCTAGAGCCTATATAATGTCTCACGTAGGTCTGCTTCACAGATCTGTGCTGGAAAGCCCAGAAGTCAGTGGTGGAAGCTAGAATGTCTATGTCAGTGGGATGAAGGATGTATGCTAGCAGGCTGAGCTATCTGAAATGGAGCAAGGAAATGATTCAAGTAAGAATCAGAGAGCCCCTGACAAGTACCACAGCCACCCTCAGCGACAGTGAGATCTTGAGTTCCTCCGAAGATGATGAAAGCTGTGTTCCTATCAGAGAAGCAAACATGACAAGCTTCTTTAGGAAACTGAGCAATGCACCATCTTCTCCTCTGGAGCCAGGAAGTGATGCTTAAGGTAAGGACCAGAGCTCTCCCAAAGTGAACCATAGCCATTCTCAGTGACAGCTTAGGTCCCAAGCTTCTTTGACAATGAGAGCAGCCTAGTTTACCAAGCAAGCCAGCAGTGAGAGCACCTCTGAAAGAACCAGCAGCTGCCTCCAGCTTCTAACTGCACCCAACTGTTTCTCTTTTTCTCCAGTTCTGCCTCTTTTGCTGCTGCCAACAATCCCCAGGTGGGCCTCCCACACCCAGCACCATGCTAGTTCAGTTTAGCTGGGTATAACAAGTTGACCAGAGAAGTGGTTTCTCTCATTATTTATTTGCTGGCTTCCTTTAATTCCCTGTATAATGAGTCCTGAGTTCAATTTCTGGTGTTCCCCTCCTTTCCAAAATAAAATCTTTTCACTGAAGACTGTCCATTTGGAACTAAATTCAAAGCATGCCAACTTTTGATTTTTTTTTTTGTGTGTGTGTGTGTATTTTTAGTACAGGGTCTACAGGGTCTCACTACACAGATCAGACACTAGTGATTCTCTTGTTTGCAGCCTCCCAAGCTCTGTGAATATAGGTGGTCACTACCACGCCCAGTCTCATTCACTCTTTCAGCATGCCCTAGGAGTGCAGCTAGCACAGCATGCCAGGAATTGATCAAAACCTGGTCACTGCACCTGCCCAAGCAGATGCTTTAGTCCACTGAGTTATCTGGCTAGCCCTAAAGCCTTTCAATTTTGAGATATTAGTTATGACAATAAAATGAACAACAACTCACTAAAAACAAAAATCAACCTGCGCTATTGAATGGCTCTTGTTTAATTTCCTGTGGTTTTGTTGTTTGAGGTCTTCTTTTATTATAGGTTGTGTGAATGTTATCACTTGCAATGTGAATCATTAAATGATGTTAATTCAATCTTTAAAGAATAATTTAGGGGTCAGCAAGACAGCTCAGTGGACTAAACTACCTGCTTACACAAGCTTTGCAAAGCATAGAGGCTGCAGTTCAATACCCAGAAACATATGCCATGCCAGCCCCACCCCCAGGGCAGGCTGAGCCAGCCAGAGTCCGGGCATGGTGGTGCTAGGCCTGTAATCTCGGCACTGGAGAGGCTGAAAGCAGGAGGATCACCATTAATCCAATCTGTGTAGTGAGACCCTGCAACAACCAAATACATAAAAAACAATTATTTAGAGCTTTAGTAGTTTTAGATGTTCTTAAAATACCAGCCATGCTAGTATTTTAAGCTAGTAAGGCTGGTTTAAACAAATAAATTTCTCATTTGTTTTTGTCTTTTTGGTGGTACCTGGGATCAAACTCAGGACCTTGCACTTCCCAGGCAAACACTTATTTCACTGAGCTATCTCCCTGGCCCTAGCCACGCAAATGAAGATACCTTTTAAGTAGGTTTTCTTAGGAGCCCACCATTATTTTCAAGCCATTAATAAAGTATAACTTTATTGTTTTTTAATAAAGTATAACTTTAGAGAAGTTAAAGTATTACTCCCATATAAAAGAAGCATATGAAAGATGTTATTAATTTCATTAATTAATAACATAACTCAGAAGATGGCAAGGTTGGCATTTATGGGCACTTCAATAATGAAATTTTTGAATAAAATTGATAGAATAGTTATACTATTGATTATTGTCTTTTGAGCAATAAAATTTAAGGTTTTGCATTTTCCACTGAGGAAAAAGCTACAGGACAACTTAAGAGTTCACTACATTGGAATTCTTTAACTGATCAAAAACAGTGAATCTGAGAAAATTAATTTTAAACAAATGAATAAGGTTCTGTGGAATGCTCATGAAAAAATAGGCTTTTTTTCTTATTTATAAGGTTTAAATATTTTTCAACATCACAGTCATTTTTAGACATCATAAATGAATTATACTTCATCCCTCAATGTCCTTTTATGTCATTAGAAATAATAAATAATAGTCTGGTTCTGAGTTCCTTGGAATATAAAAGCATTACTAAGTCATCTTCTGGGTGAATTTTCCAATTAGAATATTGCTAATGCCATCTGACTTCATAAGATTATGGACAAACCAGAGCTTATTGATGTGATGCATGTTATGTGAAATAAAATCAATGGCTCTATTGTCTGGCTAAATGTGAAGAAACCTTGAAGAGCAAAGAACCAGAATTGGTTTGGGAATAGCAGTAGGAGTAACTATTATCTTTAATAGTTAGTTTTTAAGGTATTGGTTGGACATTAAGTTTAAGATGTTTATAGACCAGTTAGAATTTTCATTATGAGACTTGGGTCAGTACTGGAGACACTGAATGATAGCAGTACTTAAATCCACAGACAGTGAGTAAAATAAAGGTACCTAGAAGAAATATCCTAAGGGGTAATCATACCTACTCAGTGCTGGGCACTAGAGAAAGAAGAGGCACTGAGAAATAGACAGGTAAGATAATTGCAATATAGTAATATAAATACATGCAAATGAGATTTAAAATATAAACAAAAATTAGTCATTTGATTAATACATACTGAAATGAATTTAATTTCCTATAGACTAATGTTTCTTATCTGTTTCCAAATTACCAGAGTATTTTAGTTATTTTAGCATTTTTGTGAAGTGCATTACATTGATAGAAAAGAAATGAACTAGGAAGTATGCTTTACCTCTAAAAAAAAAATGATAGTAAGACAGCCAAAACCTATCTGTCCAGTGTGGTGACACAGGACACCTATAATCTCAACACTGGGAAGGCTGAAATAGGAGGATCACTATAAGTCCAAGGTGTGTAGTGAGACCTTGTACAAAAAAATAAATAAAATATTGAAAACAAAAACAAACAAAACCTAGCTGTTAGAGATTTAGGAAACAATGGCAAATGCTGAATTTGAAGGATACAAGCAGCTATAAATTCAATCGTCAGTCAGTCTTTTGGGGATTTGAGCTGTCTCTGTATTTGACATACTTAGAATTAATTTGGCTGAGCTGCGCATGCTTTTTCAAGTGGCAATTTGGAGCCCTGGAAATTCTAGATGAGTCATTTCATGGGGTACATTTCACTTCAGATAACAGTCAGAGCCACTGGAAAAGTTTCTGTCCAGCTTAAATGTCACCAGTGAGAATGAGCCAGGAATAGAACTGAAACATATTTTGCTATTGGACCACTGCAAATACGCTGAGACGCCATCAGTCAGCTCATTCATCAATCTCAGGGTTTCATTTGCTTTTGTCTTCAGATGGAATGGGGATAATCCTGTGCTCCTTGTTATTCTGTATGCTAACCACATTTGCTGGCCAGATGCAAACATGACCTGTGTATTCATCCAGCTCTGTCAATTCTACTAGAGCTTCAGCAGCCCAAAAGTTGACTGGACAGCAGATATAATTTTGACAAAATTAGAAAATCTTGTGGAATGAGTTTGTCTCATTCAATTTCTGACAGAGGATTAAAGAATTGGTTCCATGCCTCTTCTTCGCCTCTTCTTTGCCCTCTTGATGATGTAGTTGAACAGAAAAATCAGCAAACTTGTCTCCTAGTGAAATCTTTCCTGTTCCAATTGCCTGTGCTCAATTGACCCTTTGATCATTTAGAGAGAGATAAAATCCTCATTCTATCAAATATCTGAACTCCACCACGTCCCAGCACATACAGCCAACATGCAGTTATGTTGTCCCCTTCATAGCCAGGACAATTTCTGTTCTCAGCTCCACAGCTTTGTAAAGCCATGAACTATAGTAGTCCATGTGCCTGTAGTTTGTGCTGTGCAAGTCCCTATGCAAATTTCAGTTGCAAGGACAAAGAGAATAGCACATTTCATCACGGTGACTGTAATATTTTCACTTTTTGCCGGAATAATATTGACTGTAGGTGTTCTGTATTTTGTAGTTAGATATTCTGCAGATACAGAAATAAGTACGACAACAGTCATTTATTTAACATTTCTTTTAAAAAGAATAGAGAACAGTATGCCTTTGTTTCGTGGTCTGAATATATTACACAACTTAAATGTATCCTCAGTAGTGCAAGTAGACATGTAATGTATTATTTAGAATGTCAACCAAAATGAGAATGTGCCAGTGTTTGGCATGTTAAGGCAACTTAATACTTAGCCCTCATGATCACTCTTTTAGTATACTGAGAAAGGAATGAGTATAACATGTAGAAATAACATGTTAAAAAACATGTTATTTTCTCATTTTCTAGAAAAGACTAGAATTTTCCTTTAGATGAAAATAGAAATTTGAGGCCAGGGAGATAGCTCACTAGAATAAGTGCTTGCCTGGCAAGTGCAAGACCATGAGTTTAATGCCTGGTACTGCAAAAAAAGAAAGAAAGAAAGAAAGAAAGAAAGAAAGAAAGAAAGAAAG